>JASTWR010000663.1:0-92709 GCA_030770355.1 Harpagoxenus sublaevis | reverse complement strand
GAGAAATAGTAAGAATTTTATGCAGGATATCAGCAGAAATCGTTTAACAAAAATTTTACAACTGGAAGAATTGACTCAATTATTGACGAGAGTTATAGTGATAAAGATTAAATTGTTTTATTGGAACAAATAATATATGTGATTGTACTAAATCTTATTTCTTAAAGTAAACATAAAATTGTGATTTATAAAGATGTAAATAATCATTAACTTATAAGCCTTCGAAATACCTTTGTCTTTTACTTACATAATTAAACAGGTTAATTGGTTCGTGAATTATCAACTTAGAAATTGCTTAGAAGACAGCTATTATCTTTATCATTAATAACACAAATATTGAAGAAAATTAAACAATATTATTGTAGTTAAATGAAGCAATGTATTTATTGATTTTAATTTTTATTATTACGAAACGATTAAACAAATAAGTTTTTTAAAAATAGGGTGGCATGTTTGAAAAAATCTGAAAAAAATTGGGAAGATTACTCTTTTATGTAACATATAGGTATATTCTAAATTTTTCTAAGGTTTTACGTCTTAAGAGCGTGCGAAAACATTTCTTGAATATTTTAAACGATTTTGCAAGTCAAGTTTGGCCTGAAAAATTCTAAAGAAAAACGTATGTTTCATAATGCCTTAAATGATTTATGATATATGAGACCAACCTCAGCTTGATATCTAAATAGCGGCAGAGAAAAAAATACGCGGTATTTTTATGATATTCCGGAAATGGAGCGAGAAAAAGATATGGAATTCTCCACAGATAATGTTATCAATTATTATACCTTTAAAAATGCCCTAATCCAAATTATTTTGTTTATGGGCCGCATGTGTTATCCCCCTTTATCTTGCTATACCCTTCAAAAAATGCACATCTTTTATACATATATTATATTATGCATATGGGCAATTCCACGTCAAATCGGACGAGAAATGACTTATTTTTTAAATTGATTGTGAAATTTTACTTACAAGAAATATACATAAAATAAGCAGATACGTATTTTTTGTTCGATCAAAATGTTTTCTTTTTGCAAAAGTTATAAGCAATACAATTTTCGTGAAAAATAAAGAAGTCAACTTCAAAAATTAATCTCTGGTTATATTTGTCGTGAGATCCTTAAAAAAGCAATTTAAAGCTAAGAAAACAATCTTTTTGAAAATAATAGTTCAAGTTACAAGAAATTGCAAATTGCAATTGTTAGAAGCAATTAAAATGTATAATAAATTTTTTTATTAAAAATATTTAAAAATTTTTTTTAATAATGCTATTTTATTTTTTACTTTATTCTGAAAATACACATATTTTTTATTTTATAAAGATAAAGAAACAATGGATTCCATTTCTTATATAACTTTAATATCTGAGATGCCGTGCCGTGCCGTGCTCGCGTCTCTGGCTCGACCAAGTGGCACGACACATAGATTTCTTCTTCGGAAATCTCTTGTAGGAAGAATGTATATCATATATATATATAATATGAATGACACAATACCTATATAGTGTTGAATATAATCAAAATTATTTAAAAATTACATTTTTGTTATGATCAATAGATATTATAATTTAATATTATTGTGTAATATTTTGGTAAAGTAAATTATGGTTACTGTACTACGTATAATTTGACCATTAATTTCCTTTTCTGTTTTGAATTGCCGAGATTTTACGTAATGAATGTGCTCTATTTTTTCTTATCGGAAATTCCTATATATAGGCCTAGACTTTTGGCGCTCTACGGCAAGTCTCTCGGTCTTTTAAGCCTGTAAGTGACTATGCTATTACTTTTTCATCTACTGCAGTTCAACAAATTGCAATTTACACTGTTCTTCATAACTTTATAAATTTCTCAATAAGAAAAATTTTAGCATAACATTCATTACGTAAAATCTCGGCAATTTCAAAACAGAAAGGAAAATTAATGGTCAAATTATACAGTACCTACAATAACAATTTACTTTACCAGAATATACTACACAATAATGATTAAAATGTGATATTTATAACAAAAATATAATTTTTGTAATTTTGATTATATATTTAACATTATATATTATGTCATTTATACTATACATACATTTCTTCCTACAAGAGATTTCCGAAGAAATCAATGTGCTGTGCCACTTGGTCAAGCCAGGGACGCGAGAACGGCACGGCATCTCAGTCATTAAAATTATATAAAAAATAGAATCCATCGTTTATTCATAAAATAAAAAATATGTGTACTTTCAGAATAAAGTAGAAAATGAGATAGCAGTATTTTAAAAATTAAAAAAAATGTACTTTTTAGTGAAAAAAATAATTAAACATTTCAATTGCTTATAACAATTGGAATTTGCAATTTCTTGCAACTTAACCTATTTTTTTCGAAAAGATTGTCTCCTCAGCTTTAAAATGCTTTTTTAAAGATTTCTCTACGACAGATATTACCAGAGATATTAATTTTTGAAATGGAACGAAACGCAGCGCGTAAGAGAAGCGAGACGGATAACAGGAAAATTTGGCTTTGCCGCTGCTAGCTCGCTTCGTGCCCACCGTAACGTGATACATGAGACAAGAACGAAGCGATTGTTTGTCGGTCCTTGTCTGACTCATTCACCTTATTGATTTTCGGTATCATGGACATAGCACGGAAGAGAACCACAAAATCGTGGACATAGCACGGAAGAGGTCCACAATATCGTGGGCATTACCTACGGGATTCGTGGACATTGGATACGTAGTTCAATGTCCACATTTTATGGACATAGAGGCGCCGCGGAATAAGGTGACAGCTAAAATGCGCCCATGACCGCTCTCATCCTTCTCTCTGACTTCGTTCGGAGTGTTCGGACGCGACGACGCGGACGGAATATTTCTCGACGACGCGGACGTTTAAAGCGGACCATAACATGTACGAGTTTGATTCGCGAGCCGGACTCAAACGTTTTTCACCACACACACACTCCCGAATAGTCCCGAAATTTGGCTCGTCGGACGCCGTACCCGGCTCGTGACATCCCACCCACGAACGAGTAGAAACCGAGCCGAACCGGACTCGCGACGTGTATGGGCCACTTTACGGTTATGTTTATTACTCCTGTCACCTCACATGTGATCGATCGATCAAACTAACGCATCTCTACGCGTAGAGACTAGAGCGCCGCATAACGGCAAGGGTATGAACGCCACAAGAAAATCAGACCCCCCAGCAGCGCCGCCGCGCCGTGGCGAGAATGTGATGAAAGTCACGATCTGGGACGACGATGACGTATCTTAATTGAAAATTTCACACTTTATCCTATGCATCGTAATATCTCCGCTCGTAGGGCACGTAGCGGAAAAATAAAACACTTTTCTTATATAAATTTGGTCCAAGCTTTACGATAAGCCTAGTTAGAACTTGATCCGTTCACTGGTTATCGAGATCTAAAAATCTCGGGTACTCGCAACTCGTCGCGTCGCGTATATAGAGCCACGGCTGTCTCGCTCCGCGCGTACTTGGCGCGAGACACTACCGTGTCTCTTGATATAATTAAAGTAGCGATTTATTATAACACCCCGCGTGAGCATTCATTAATGAGAAGTAGGCTGCATTGATCGACGTTACTATGATAAACATGTTACTTCTTTGTCTTCTTCATACGAATAAAATGTATCGTGTGCCTTTCGTTCAATTCCGCTAAACGTTCTTTTTAAACTGTTTTAATTATCGCCTGCCGTTTCTGCCTAAATATAAAACCTAACAGGTTATGGGCCCAGGCATTCGCAAAGCAGTGCAACGTATTAATTGTGCCTGAATCTGTGTGAAATTTGTGTAACTCCCGAAACATGTCGAGTGTGCAAGCGATCCCGTCGATCGAGCGACTGAAAGGGCGAGAAAATTATTCCACATGGAGATTCGTGATGACTGCATTCCTGGAGCACGAGGATTTGTGGAAGTGCATCGAGGGCACAGAAACTGACGAGCGGAAACTAGCAAAGGCGAAGGCCAAGCTGATCCTGTGCATCGATCCAATTAATTACTCGCATATTCAAAATGCGAATACGGCGAAGGAGGTGTGGGGGAAGCTGCAGGCATCGTTTGAAGACTCAGGAGTAGGAGAGAGAGGCGGGATTCACCTCACGCGGGGACTACCTCCAAACGGGGGTGGGTGCGGTGGGAGGGGGATCCCCTTCCAATCGCACCCATCCCCGCCTGGAGGTAGTCCCCTTGTGAGAATGAATCCCCGTCGGGTGGGGGGTCAACCGACCCACCACTCCGACCGCCCGCGGGCCTCCACAAACGTCTCCCCCGGTACGCGTACCGCGTGAGACTGGTCGCGTTACGCAAGACGCTGACTTCCTACCTCGCGCCTCGTCTCTTTCTCTCTCTCCGATATGCTAACCCTCACATCGAGCATACACGTGTTATTACGCAATCGATCAAGGTTATCGCATGTTGCTTACGACATGACGAATGCGTGATTTGTTACCAGATTGCATGTCGCTGGAGGACATAAGTCGGTAACCGCAAATTATCATGTCGCAGTCTGTTTTAGAATTGCGTTCTACGCTAGGTATATATATAAACAGGTAGGTATATATAAACGTGTTCGTTTCCGATGCCGCTCGCATATCGTAATATACGCGCGGTGCAGTGTCGTTCTTCTTGCTTTTCGCGTTCAAAGATTGTGAAAAAAAAGGGGAAAAAATGTCGAGAAATGGAAAAGGATGAGGAAATCGCGTCCAACGTGAGCGGTAGTGATAATGCCAACGCAGTTACATATCTCTCGACTTTCACCCATCTCTCGAGTTCCGAGAATTCTGATTGTGAGTGCAAGGATCGCGACAGTGATAGTGATCTGTGTTGCTACGAGACGCTATCGACGTCGACGACAGAGAGCACTCATAGTGATACTTCACGGAAGTCCGATCGGTCTGACAATCTGTATGATGTAAATGAAGATTTAGGGAGCCACGTGGTGAAGGAGCAACTTCGATGGAATCTGCCGACGTATCATTTGCGAAGGGAAATTGGAATTCTGGATGCGCATGAGAAAGTGTGGATTCAAACGGTGATCGCGTACAGTTCTAGAGCGGTGCGTTACTATCGTACAATTCCGAGACGTATCACGAAAAAGGGGGTAAACGGTAAGAGTCGGGTGGAGTATCGTCGCGATATTTGTGAAAGGCTAAAATTTGAAATACCCTCGGGCGATTACGCCGTGTGGTTGCGATAAAAAAAAAAGAGAGAACATGGAGGAGCGTGAAAAGCAAGAGTATCACGATCTTCTCGAACGCGAGACGAGCGTCGACTCGGTAGATTTGTATCGCGCATGGTCGCGACGTTGTGACGCGCTTCTAGAGATAATGCGCGAGGAATGTCGTGGACGATCTCGAATGACGTTGACTGGAGAGATCAATTCTTTGGCCTGTCGAATTGCGATATTACTGGGAGCCAGGAATCGTCTGTGTCGACGTTTTTTTGCGCACGTGGGTGCCGGTCTCGATGAACCATCCACGTCTTCGTCAGTGCCGTCGACGTCGGCGTCGGTGTCGGCGAGGGTCTCTTCTCTCTGTCTTCTGATCGCTTGGTGGGGATAGAAGTCTAGAGTGGGGACTAGTAGGGAATAGATGGGCTAGACGTCTATCCCCACCAAGCGATCAGAAGACAGAGAGAAGAGACCCCCCACGGCTATGTCTGCACCGTACATCTTCCGACGCGTGCTCTCACGGCAGGGGCCGGTCCATCTATGTAAGTCTATGGGTACGGCTGAGAGATTGATCGCTCACGGTGTGGACTGCGGAAAGATGAACGACTGCGCCATTCTTCTTCCGAGCGACGACGAGAAGTTCCTGTTTTTTCAAAATCAGATCAGGAAAGAGCGACTCCCCTTCGTGGTGTACGCCGACCTGGAATGCGTGCTGGGAGAAGAGGGATGAAAACGGATCATCAAGCGACATTAGACGCGACTTATATATATCAGCATCACAGACCGTTCAGCGTCGGTTATTAACTGTGTTGCTCGTACAATCAAAAGGGTACCCCACGGTAAGATAGGCAAAATGCCACTGTCAATGAACGAAAAAATGACTTAGGATTTGCATAAGTACACTAAAAAAAGAATTTTCTACGATTTTTCCGACCATCTATCCCCCTCCTTTTCCTAGTGGCACCAAAAGCCGCTTTTTTCGAAAATTATTTTTTTTCTCCGGTTCCATCATGTTAAAAATTTTGAAAAAATTTGAGAATATAGCTTATAAAAAGTACTTAACACAATTTTTTTTAGCTTTAAGCGCGTTGAATACCTAACCTAAAAAAATAAAATAAATATTTGAATCAATTTTTTTAAATTTTTTTGATAGTTGCAGGTCTAATTACTCTAGAAAATTGTATATTTTAGTGTTCTACATGTATTAGAATTTTTTCAGATTTTTCGGAATGGTGGGGCCGTACTCAAAAATGCGAAAAAAACCCTATTTTTAGTCACTTTTGGGCCTTTTATAATCCTCAAATGATTGATAGTGCCTTAACTGACTCTAAAATAAACATAATATATTATTTTGGATATATGTTGTCAATATTTGATACATTCCGATACGTCTCCAATTTTTTTAAGCATGAAATCAGTCATAACGCAACGAGAAAACCCAACTTTTTGTATAAAAGTTCCTATTTTTTGTCGATTTCTGGATTTTTGGTTATTTTATCTAAGTTTTTTTTGCATATGATTGGTAAATGTGAATATAAATATAATAAAAAATTGTACCTCTTATACATATATTTCAAAGAAATCGTTCATTTATTCAAATATATACATTTTCATGAAAAAAAATTAATTTTTATGATTCCATGATCGTCTCTTTAATCCCCCTCGTCACTATCTTCCTCAATTACTGGTGTTACTTCTTCGAAGTCAAACAATGTTGTAAGTATCTCAGCTGGTCGAATAATTCTTGACAAGAGTATCTTGCATGAGACAGGTAAGAAACTATGGCGGCTATATGCGAGCAGCACCCTATAGTTCTGTTACCATTAGCGCAGTTACAGCATTAACGTCTGACACCGTTGAGTCCCACACTATCAGGTTGATATTGTAAATAAGATTTGTAAAGTACTTTACAAATCTTATTTACAATATCAACCTGATAGTGTTGTAAAGTACTTTACAAATCTTATTTACAATATCAACCTGATAGTGTGGGACTCAACGGTGTCAGACGTTATTGCTGTAACTGCGCTAATAGTAACAGAACTATAGGGTGTTGCTCGCATATAGCCGCCATAGTTTTTTACCTGTCTCATGCAAGATACTTGTCAAGGATTATTCGACCAGCTGAGATACTTACAACATTGTTTGACTTCGAAGAAGTAACACCAGTAATTGAGGAAGATAGTGACAAGGAGAATTAAAGAAACACACACACACACACACACACACACACACACACACACGATCATGGAATCATAAAAATTAAATTTTTTGGTAATTATGCATAAAAGGAGCATCCTCTCCGATTTGCTTGATATTTTAGTATGTTGTTGGGGATGTCTTCCCGAGTCATTTCATTTATATATATATAAGGGCCGGACTCAAATAGTTTCGGAGATACAGGCTGAGAAAGGCTAAAAATCATAAATACGAAAATAAACGTTTAATGATAATTTATTCAACACTATCATTAGGAATCTCAAAGATTTCAACCAAGTGTGTGCTTTGTATGTGCTTCAACTTACAAAGCACATACTTGTAAAGCGCGTCACTAACTTATATAGGTTAGTGGCGCGCTTTATAAGTATGTGCTTTGTATGTGCTTCAACTTAGAAAGCACATATTTGTTAAAGCAGAGAACAGTTGGTATTTATATACCAACTATTCATTGTACATATAAATATGAACTTTTCATATACCAACTGTTCTCTGCTTTAACAAATATGTGCTTTCTAAGTTGAAGCACATACAAAGCACATACTTATAAAGCGCCCCACTAACCTATAGGTTAGTGACGCGCTTTACAAGTATGTGCTTTGTAAGTTGAAGCACATACAAAGCACACACTTGGTTGAAATTCTTCAGATTCCTAATGATAGTGTTGAATAAATCATCATTGAACGTTTATTTTTGTATTTATTATTTTTATCCTTTCTCAGCCTGTATTTCCGAAACTATTTAAGTCCGGCCCTTATATATATATATATGAAATGACTCGGGAAGACATCCCCAACAACATACTAAAATATCAAGCAAATCGGAGAGGATGCCTATTTTATGCATAATTACCAATTTTTTTTATGAAAATGTATATATTTGTATAAATGAACGATTTCTTTGAAATATATGTATAAGAGGTACAATTTTTTATTATATTTATATTCACATTTACCAATTATATGCAAAAAAACCTAGATAAAATAACCAAAAATCCAGAAATCGACAAAAAATAGGAACTTTTATACAAAAAGTTGGGTTTTCTCGTTGCGTTATAACTGATTTCATGCTCAAAAAAATTGGAGACGTATCGGAATGTATCAAATATTGACAACATATATCCAAAAATAATATATTATGTTTATTTTAGAGTCAGTTAAGGCACTATCAATCATTTGAGGATTATAAAAGGCCCAAAAGTGACTAAAAATAGGGTTTTTTGCATTTTTGAGTACGGCCCACCATTCCGAAAAATCTGAAAAAATTCTAATACATGTAGAACACTAAAATATACAATTTTCTAAAGTAATTAGACCTGCAACTATCAAAGAAATTAGAAAAAAATTGATTTAAATATTTATTTTATTTTTTTAGGTTAAGTACTCAACGCGCCTAAAGCTAAAAAAAATTGTGTGCTAAGTACTTTTTATAAGCTATATTCTCAAATTTTTTCAAAATTTTTAACAGGAAGGAACCGGAGAAAAAAATAATTTTCGAAAAAAGCGGCTTTTTGGTGCCACTAGGAAAAGGAGGGGGGATGGATAGTCGGAAAAATCGTAGAAAATTCTTTTTTTAGTGTACTTATGCAAATCCAAAGTCATTTTTCCGTTTCATTGACAGTGGCATTTTGCCTATCTTACCGTGGGGTACCCTTTATCCATGTACAGATCGCGACGCGGCGAGGATTGCGTGTCGTGGTTCGTGAATGAGCTTAACGATATCGCGCATCGTGTGAGAACGATACTCACTAGAAACGTGATCATGGCGGAGCTCACGTTGGAAGAGAGAAGCGAATTTTGTAGCGCGACGCGTTGTCACATATGCGGCAGATGTTTTCAACAGGATGATTATCGTGTGCGCGATCACTGTCATTTGACCGGTCGGTACAGAGGTCCCGCACATATGTCCTGTAATTTGAATTATAAAGAATCGTTTGTTATTCCTGTGTTTTTTTACAATCTGTCGGGTTACGATGCTCATTTTATCATCAAAGACATAGCTAACAGTTTTGAAGGTCGTGTCGACTTGTTGCCGATCAACAAGGAGACGTACATATCGTTCACGAAGAACGTCAAAGAGACGAAGCACGATTGTTGGGGAAATCGCGTTAAGTTACGATTCGTGGATTCGTTCAGGTTTCTTGGTACCAGTTTTGGGAATTAGTGTCGTATCTCCATAAGTCCAGGCTGAGGATTACGCGGTCTGAGTTTTGGGAAATTAGCGAGGAAGATTTTGATTTACTCACGCAAAAGGGCGTATTTCCGTACGAGTATCTCGATAGCGTGGATAAACTGTCGGAGACCGAGCTGCCACCGCGCGTGCTTTTCTTTAGTTCGCTGTCCGGCGACGTCGCGAGCGAGAGCGATTACGAGCACGCGTTGAACGTTTGGCGTTGTTTTCGCGTAAATAATCTCGGCGAGTACAGCGACCTGTATCTTAAGACAGATGTATTGTTTCTGGCGGATATTTTCAAAAATTTTCGCAACAACTGCGTCGACAGTTACGGATTGGATCCCGCGCATTATTATACTCTACCGGGATACACGTGGGACGCTATGTTGAAGCACACGAGTGTTCGATTCGAACTGCTTACCGATATTGATATGTTGCTGTTCGTGGAGCGCGGTATTCGCGGCGGTCTTAGCCAATGCTCGCACAGATACGCGCGAGCCAATAACCAGTACATGTCGTCGTACGATTGGTCAGAACCGTCGACGTACCTTATGTATTTCGACGTGAACAATCTGTACGGCTGGGCGATGTGCGAGCCCTTACCATACGCGGATTTTCGATGGCTTGACGATCCCGAGAGTTTTAACGTTATGTCCGTGACGTCGGACTCGTCTATCGGTTACATCCTAGAGGTTGACCTCGCGTATCCGCGGGAGTTCCACGACGCCCACGCGGATCTTCCGTTCTGTCCGACGCGAGAAAAACCTCCAGAAAAACGGTACGAGAAACTTCTGGCCACTCTCTATGACAAGTCGCGTTACGTGGTGCATTATCGAGATTTGCAGCAATGCGTGCGATACGGGTTGTGCGTAACGAAGATTTATCGTGTGTTGCAATTCGCGCAATCTCGGTGGCTTAGCAGTTATATAGAGCTTAACACGTTATTTAGAACTCTCGCAAATAACGAGTTTGAGAGAAATATGTACAAATTAATGAACAACGCGGTATTCGGGAAAACAATGGAGAACGTGCGCGATCATGTCGATGTGCGTCTCGTCACGCGCTGGGACGGGGTATACGGCGCTGAGGCAATGATCGCTAAGCCGAATTTTCACAGTAGAAGCGTTTTCTCGGAGGATTTGATGGCCGTCGAGCTACGCAGTCTTGAGGTGAAATACAACAAGCCGATCTACGTGGGCATGTGCATTCTAGAGATATCTAAGATGCTCGTGTATGATTTTCATTACAATTATATGGTATCGTTGTATCGCGATAGGTGTAAACTAATGTACACGGACACCGATAGCTTGATATATCACCTACAATGCGACGATGCGTACGAGAATATTAGGCGCGATATTGCGAGATTTGATACGAGTAACTATCCCGAGGGCAATGCGTACGGTATGCCGCGCGCGAACAAGAAAATACCTGGTATGATGAAAGATGAAAACAACGGTGCGATAATGACCGAGTTCGTAGGGCTCAGAGCGAAGATGTACGCTCTGAAGGTGATTGGTAAAGACGACACTAAGAGGATAAAGGGTGTAAAGAGGAACGTGGTTGCGAGAATGATAACGTTCGACGATTACAAGCGGTGTCTGTTCAACTTGACGGAGCAGTCGCGACGTCAGTCGTGCTTGCGCTCGAAGCTGCACGAAGTGTACACTGTGTCCGAGTTGAAGCTAGCTCTTAGTCCCTACGACGATAAACGATGCGTTGAACCCGATTCTTTCTACCGTGGGGACATTATGGAATATCAGTGAGGGAAAATGGAGGGGGATTGCGCAAAGAATAAACGCGCGAGATACTTTCTTATATATATATATATATATTTTCATTGTTTGTTCTATTATCACATTAGATTTTTTATTAATTTTTTTGTTTTTTTTTTCGTTGTCATATTATATTTTTTTTTATTAATCCTTGGTGGAAGAATTACGCTGCCTTAATGGTGGTAAATAATATTTAAAATATATGGGGGAAAAACTACGGTGTTTTTTTGTAGTTTTTAAAAACATATATTTTCATTGTTTGTTCTATTATCACATTAGATTTTTCATTAATTTTTTTTTGTTTTTCCTCTTTATCACATTATATTTTTTTTTATTAATTCTTGGTGGAAAAACTACGCTGTCTTAGTGGCGGTAAAATAATATTTAAAATATATGGGGAAAAACTACGCTGTTTTTTAATGCGTTGTAATATAGAAAAAAAATGTATTGTAACAAAAACGGTGAAATAGGCTCGGAAGACAAAGAACCAAAGAAGCGTGGTGTAGCTTTCATATTTAATCAGGAACATTTTTTTTATTTTTTTCATTTCTTTTTTCGTCAAGCTTCACGCGACTGTGTACGATAAGAAGCGTTACGTCATACACTATCGTAATTTTCAAAATTGCATGCGTCGCGGTCTTCGCGTTACAAAAGATACATGGCGTATTGCAATTCGCTCAATCTCCATGGCTTTGCGATTACATCGAATTAGGAACTTTTTTTTTATTTTTTTCTTTGGTAAATGTTTTCCGAGTTTAATTTGTCTCAATAAATTTTAATAAAATCATCTCCCTGGGGTACAAATGTCTTTTTGTGACAAAAATGTGTTTTTTACAATCGACTTTTGTACCCCAGAGAGATGGTTTTATGTTTCCAATTTCATAAATGTGACATTTTATAGAATTGTATAATTTTTTGCCGAAAAGAGTTATATAACATTAACGTAATGTAAGAATAAATGGAGTGCGGTATTGTTTCTTGCGCTTATTACATAAAGGCAGGATTAGTTTCGATGAACTGCATTTATAATATATTGGCGCAAGTGTGAGAGAGAGAAGAATATTTGTATATCGCAATATGTACACGATTTTATTTCTATAATAAAAATATATAACAGTATAAAATATATTATAATACAGCTGTTTTATTTATCCAGGAATTGTGCGAACTGTCCATTCCCAACCATTTCACATACACTTGGTTACCCCGTTTGCGCAGCACTTTTTCCACGAGGTAGACATCGGGATTGGACACTCGGAGCAACTCGTACTCGTAGAATCCTCCGGCTATCGTTTCTCCACGGTAATCCTTTAGCACAGAGCTGGGATTTAGTTGCACATTTCGGGCCGATTCCCGAGGCGACGCCTCCTATTCCCCCACTGCTGCTCGAGGCTCGGCGGCCGAGCCGCCGACAGCGCGCTTGACATTGTTTCTCAGGATCGTCACGCGTGCTATACGTAGGATTGAACTACGATACATTCCCCCCGAACAATATTAAGTAGCTAGTTAGAACAGTCTTTTTTCAATAATCATTAATTGAAAATCTTTATATCATTATTATTATTAATATTCTATATATATATTGTTGCTATTGAATTACATATTTAAATAAAACCTGTAATAATTATATAATATTTTATTTGAAACTCTTAGTTTGTGCGCTATACTTATAACAAAATTACATATTAGGCCATTTATTTTCGCAATATATATAGAATACAATTGATTAAGAAATTGGTAAGCGTGGTGTGTGTAGAAATATGTACTATATGTACTATGATATGAAACTATTGTCCTAATTATAATTTGTATAATAATTATATATAGTACATATTTCTACACACACCACGCTTACCAATTTCTTAATCAATTGTATTCTATATATATTGCGAAACTAAATGGCCTAATATGTAATTTTGTTATAAGTATAGCGCACAAACTATAAAATATTATATAATTATTACAGGTTTTATTTAAATATGTAATTCAATAGCAACAATATATATATATATATATATATATATATATATATATATAGAATATTAATAATAATAATGATATAAAGATTTTCAATTATTAATTATTGAAAAAAGACTGTTCTAACTAGCTACTTAATATTGTTCGGGGGGAATGTATCGTAGTTCAATCCTACGTATAGCACGCGTGACGCTCCTGAGAAACAATGTCAAGCGCGCTGTCGGCGGCTCGGCCGCCAAGCCTCGAGCGGCAGTGGGGGAATAAGAGGCGTCGCCTCGGGAATCGGCCCGAAATGTGCAACTAAATCCCAGCTCCGCTTTAGCAGATACGTCACAGGATTGGTCCGTTGTACCTTGGCGACGCGAAAGATTTCGGTGGTCCAGTTTGGAGTGTAGCCTTTCTCGAATATCGTCTTGAATTTGCTTATGCGTACCGGATCGTTTACTTTGAATTTAGCCGGGCCGGCGATCTTCGTGCGACTGTACACCGTGGATAGAAGTCTCTCGGCGACAGCGGGTGTCACGTCCACTGGCCGCATTTCAATCGTTCGATGTCGATGGTGGTTGTAATTCGACAGCAGACTTGGTAATGCGTTGACCCATTCGTACGTTCCGTTAAGCGTGAAGAGTTTCCACATGTTCTCTTTGAGTGTGCGATTGAATCTTTCCACTACTGACGCTTTCATCACTAAGTACGTTGAGTAATGATTGACGTCGCGTTTTTTTAGAATCTCACGTACGTCGGTGTTATAGAACTCCTTTCCTTCGTCCGTTTGCAGATTCTTCGGGAATCGCGTGCTCTCGCGAAATATCTTGGACAGCGCCGCGGCCATCTCCTTTCCACTCTTACTCTTGAGCGGTAACGCCCATGCGTATTTGCTCAGCACGTCGATGACCGTCAATATGTAGTTGTAGCCTTTGTTTTGCCGCGCGTAGGGACGCATCTCCACCACGTCGGCCTGCCACAGATCGTCATAGCCGCGCACTACGACGCGACGGCGTGGAAAGTTTTTTCGAGCCGGCGCGTGCAGTTCCTTCACGAGTCTTCGTTTCTCGACGCTCATTATTACGCTCTACGTTGAGGAGAAGAGCTTTTCTTGCCAGAGTCGAGAAGACCGACAAGTTCGTTTAGTCTTTCCTGTTCCACTTCGCAATCGCTCGTCACCTTTTTGAACTCGCGGGCGTTGCGAATGTCCTCTGTTAGCTTGCGAATGTCTTCCGATTGTTTGCGAATGCTGTCTTTAATTTTTTTCACTGTCTCGTTGAATAATTCTTGCGTCACCGTTTTTTCGCTCAATTCTCTGACGTCGTTTTGTAATTGTTGTAATGTATTTCGTAATTCGTTCAGTTTGTCGGTCACGGTTTTGTCCATTTCGTTCTTCACCGTTGAGAGCTCGCTCGCGGTGTTCTCGCGAAACGTTTCGATATCGTTTCGCAGATCTCGAAGCGTTAGCTCGACGTAGCTTCTGTTCGTCGCGTCGGTGTCAACCTCCGGTGCGGCTAGACGTCGTATCTTGCGCTCCTTCGCGTCGTAGGAATCGTCGTTCAGACAGAGCGCGTTGTCGCGCACGTAGCTTCGTAGAGGTCCGATTGACGATGATCGCGACTTTCCGTCGTCTCTATTCAGAGACATTCCAAACTTGTTCACCGACATCGAAAATCGTACTGCCGTTGTGTTCGACGTGGCGCTTCAATTTATAACCAATCCCCGCTTCGCGAAGCTCCTCGATTATCGATACGATCTCATTGTCGTGAGCGGTGTTGCCAGCTCGATGCGAGGCGTCGAGCAAACGAAGACGATTTACTAATTCGTTGGGATCGTCCAAATGAACGTAATCTATCTTGTTGTGATTTAATCTCATGTTTGACGGTAGATTGGTCACGCCGGCGCCCTTTCTAGCGCTACCGATTCTGGCGCGGGTCACGAGTGGAGCGATGATGTCTACGTACTTGTGCCCCTTGTTACCCTTGATAGGATTCTCAGCTTTATGACCGCGTTCATGAGCGTTTGTCGCCACTAGTAGACTTCTATATTTGTGTAGGTCATCTTTGGTGTAGATTGCGTCATCGGGGTGTCTCTTGAAGATCAATTCGTACAAGCCGGGCGTGCCCTTGTACGTCACCCCGTCCACGATCACGGAATCGTTTGCGAGCATTTCGAACGGTTTGTCGCCGAGCATCGGGCCATTGTTCGTGAAGTACACGCCGTAAACGTGATCGATCGTGTCCCCGCCGAAGAAAAGAGCGTTCACGTATTTCTTTCCCAAGGGTCCTAATTTACTCTTTTGCAAATCCTCGCGTCCCTCCGGCGTTTGCAGAGCCTCTCTGATGGAAGTTTCGAGAGAAGGTTGCGGCGACTGGAAGACGTCTTCCTCCCTCAGCGACAACTTTCGCAGTTCCAGAGGCGTGCTGGATCGAATCGCGAGCGTGTCTGAAGCGATGCTCGACAACCTTCGCGGTTCCAGAGGCGTGGAACGAATCGCGAGCATGTCTGATGTGGTGCTCGATCGTTTCTTTTTAGGCTTAGTTTCCCCTGCGATTTCTCCATTGTCGTCACTATCCTCGTGCTTCTTCTTAACGACGATACTTTTTGAGTCGTCGTCGGCCTCGGGCTCGCCTCCCCGTTCGGCGATCTGTTTCAGCGGATCGATGATCGGCTTGAATTGCCTTTCGAGAGCGATATCGCTCTCTATCTTGCCGGTTTTCAACGCTCTGTATTTTCTGCGAATCGAGCCGCGCGTCTTGGCGATCTCTTTCGCGGTTCTCTTCCGCTCGGCGGTGTCCTTTGAGGTTATTTTTGCGCTGCTCATTGTTACCGACTGATTGATTTATAGCACGGCGAAGTCGTTGAAGCCACGTCTGTATCTGCCGTTGCGTAGCGCGCTATCTTTGTCTATTACCAGGAAGCCATATTTGCGTTGCCAACATTCGCGACATAATGCGCAAAATTCTTCACACGGCATATCGGTGTTCACGTGATCGTTGTACACGTGTTTCAAATTGGTACCGTCCTGTCTGAATAGGATTAGCAGATTTGCGTTGTCGCGTATAAGATGTTTCGGTATCTTGGCGTACGTCTGACAGAGATAGAAACAACCGATATCCGAATGTCGACCCATTGCAAAATATTCTTTGATCGCGTCCTGTCGGTCGCAGATCACGTCGTCGAACACGAATATCGAATCGGGTAGGGCCTTGTTCGGTGGTATGACGTCACGATTTTCGGTGAACGCATGATAACCGATCTCGTCTATCGATTCGAGTAGCTTTTCGAGATATCGATACTTTGGCTGCTGCAAGGATTTCGAGTACACGTACACGTTTTCGAAACGCACCCCGTGTGGACTCTCTATCAAACTCATTAGAACGTTCGTCTTACCGCAATTGGAGGGGCCACAAATGATGCAGCGTATCGCGCTCGGTAACAGCGGACCGTGTCGTTGCGCTTCTCGAATTGCTCCGCTCGATGTCACTCGCGTTTTGCGGTCGAGATTTGATACTCCTATTGTCAGCGGCTGTCGTACGAATCTCATTTGTCCGTATCACGCGCGTGCGTGTACACCCGTTTTTTTTTTACACTTGTACCGCGAATTGTCGATCGATTCGCGCGACAATCGCGATGTTTATCCTGTTGACGGATATGCACGATATTTTCCAACTGACCGCCGAACAGTTGCAGTACTTGCCAAAGATCGTTCTGCTGCGCGACTTTTCCGATTGTGTTGAACGACTGTGGAGCAAACTACCGAATCATCTGAGAGCGGATTCCGAGGTGCAGAGTTGCCGCGTGTGCCTGGAACATTACAATCGACCGTGGCATCAGTCACACATAGACAGTCCACCGCCACTCATCAAGGATTGCGTTGGATGTCGCGCGCAACGCACAGCAGCGGTATCGGCGGTGGATTGTTAAACAAGACGATAAATGCTCTTCCTTTCGAGCTACATGTACCCGGTTATCAGTTCTGCGGACCCGGTACTCGTCTCGCGAAGCGGCTAGTGCGCGGAGATCGAGGTGTAAATCCGTTGGACGCGGCATGTCGCGAGCACGACATTGCTTATTCGCGAAGCAACGATCTCGTTGATCGACACTCTGCTGATCTAGCGCTCGCTGAGAGAGCGCGCAAGCGCGTAACAGCGAGTGATTCGACTCTTGGCGAGAAAGCAGCTGCGACCGCCATATGGGCTGCTATGAAAGTAAAAACAAGGTTAGGTATGGGTATGAGCGCGCGAGGAACAAGGAAAAGGAGGAAGAGGACCACGACGACGAGAAGGAGGAGGGTACTTCCCGCGGCGAAACGCGGAGGCTTTTTACCACTTTTACCGATGCTGGGAGCGCTCGGATCTGTGATCGGTGGAGCGGCCGGTGGAGCGAAAGCGGTGAACGACAGCAAGGCTGCTTGACGTCAACTTGAGGAATTGCAGCGTCACAATCGAGCGACAGAAGGTCGTGGATTGTATCTCACGCCGTATAAACGTAGCGGTGGCGGCGCGAGGACGATCAGAAGAAAACCGTTGTCGTTAAGATGTAAAAAAAAAAATCTCGTGGATGGAAACGTTAACCGCACTTGATCTACCGTTGTCTGGTCTTACGACGAACGAGCAATTGAGTCGCTCTGCGCGCCGTTTGCGCATACCCTTCTTCAGAGGCGTGTTTATGCGTGACGCGCTGCCAACGAAAGTGCGTAACGATAAGAGCGGTATTGTAAATCTCGACAACGCCGCTGGTCCGGGCACGCACTGGGTCGCCTACGCCAAGAGAGGAAACAATGCGATTTACTTCGACGGTTTTGGTAACCTTCGTCCACCGCGGGAACTTGTGCGATATCTCGGAAGCGAGGTGAATATCGCGTACAACTATCGTTCGTATCAGACGTTTGATCGAAGTATCTGCGGTCAGCTGTGTCTGCGGTTTCTTCGAGAGATCGATTGGAGACGATTTTCCTGAATAAGCGATCGTTCATTGTCATGTCATTGACACTTACGTTGACCGGGAGAAGTAGCGTTCTCGCGGCGAGCTACTTTCCTGCTCTGGATCTGAGCGACGGTGATTACGAGCTGGGTCTCGCGAATTTCGAGACGTACAATACGATACCGAACGTTAACTCTACGAATAATAAATTTTATTTTGACCAAAACGACGAGACGATTACGATTCCCGAGGGATCGTATGAACTGCGTGCCATAGGCAGATATCTGAGAGCTGCTATTCTCCGCAAGCGACAGGTGTTTATCGGTGCAGAACCGTCGACGGTTACGCACGACTTGTACCCGAGCGTGGACGATGACGATCAGGATTACATATATGATAACGAGGAAAAAAAAGGGGATAAACGTTCGATAATTCTTCGCGCCAACGAGAACACCATGAGAAGTGAGATTAAATGCGCCTACAGAGTAAACTTTACCAAACCGAACAACATCGGTTCTCTGCTGGGTTTTTCGACAAATCGCGTACTCAAGCCGAACAGGTGGTACGCGTCCGACGAGCCGACGAAGATAATGGACGTAAATATCATTCGCGTGGAATGCAATCTTACCTGGGGGCTTACAGCAACGGTATGCTGGTGCACACGATACACGAATTTGCGCCGAACGTTCCACCGGGATATAAACTGTCGGAGACGCCGACGCAGATCATTTATCTCCCGATCATCGCGCGGAGTGTTACTGACATAACGGTGCGCGTGGTGGATCAGAACGGGCGACCGATCGATTTTCGTGGCGAGGAGATAACGCTTCGACTGCATGTGCGACGCAGAGGTTAGATATATGGGTGCGTGAAAGATGCTCGTTCTGAACGAGTCGTCCGCGAGAGAAAGTAAGAGCGCATCTGCTGTCGCTGTCGTTGAGCCACCAACGTTATCGTTTGGCGCGCGGAGCGAGAGGACAAGGTGGTGGAAAAAGAGGAACGAGCTAAGCGTAGAGAACGCTGCTTTTCTGCGATCCTTGGGATTTGTTGTGCGAAACAATCGTCATGGTTGACATCCTGAGCATCGGTGGTGAGCCAATTTTCGATGAGCGCATTGTCAAGATTGAAACTCACACGTATAATCCGTACGCCAACACCACGCTCGGATACAGCGACGAGATACGCATACCGATACAACAGCAGGATCTGTACACGTTACCCTGCGAGAGTTTTCTCTACGTTGAGGGGACGCTTTCCGACAATATTGCGGAAATTACCTCGGAGACGCGAATGGATAACAACTGCGTGGCGTTTATGTTCGATGAGATTCGATATGAGCTCAATGGCGTCGAGATTGACAAGAACAGAAACGTCGGAATAACGAGCTCAATTAAGAACTTCGTGTCGCTGACTGCCGAGAGAAGCAAAAAACTGCAGAACGCTGGATGGAACCTTGGACCGAGGCCCAAAATTGGCGAGTTCAACTTTTGCGTACCTCTTGACACGCTTCTCGGTTTTTGCGAGGATTATAAGCGCGTGGTGATAAACGCGCGACACGAACTTATTCTCATACGTTCGCGGAACGACGCCAATTGCATCGTGACGACGCCGGATCATAACAAGGATCCAAAGATCACTTTGTCGAAGCTGCAATGGAGAATGCCACACGTGATGTTGAACGATGTAAATAAATTGTCCCTTTTGCGAACGTTGGAGAGCGGACGTTATCTGAGCATGGGTTTTCGCTCGTGGGATCTGTATGAGTATCCTCTGTTGCAGACCACGGTCAAGCATTCGTGGGCCGTGAAAGCCGCGACGCAGCTGGAGAAGCCGAGATACGTCATTTTCGCGCTGCAAACTGGAAGAATTAACAACATATTTAAAAATGCCTCCGTTTTTGACAGCGGCAATCTTACGAATGTTAAGTTGTATCTCAATTCTGATTTTTATCCCTACGACGATATGAATTTGGATTTTGATAATCGTAGAATCGCTATACTGTATGACATGTATGGGAAATTTCGAAAGTCTTATTACGGAAGCGAAAGCGAAAGCGATGAGGTACTCCTCACGCTGACCCTGTTCAAGGAATGGGGCCCGTTCGTGGTGATGGATTGTTCACGTCAGAACGAATCGATAAAAAGCGCGACCGTGGATGTTTGTATAGAGTTTGAGTGTAAACGTAATATAGAACCTAATACAACGGCCTACTGTCTTATTATTCACGACCGTGTGGTGGAATATAATCCGCTGACTAACATCGTGCGCAAGATTGTGTAGCGACAGTAAATTTATTTATCATTTGCTCATGAGATGTACTGACATTGATTTTGCTGATTTTATAAAGATTTATTGTTACGGATAGAAGTTTGCGGTTAAAGAGGCTGCTTTATTATTCATGACCTTGCAGTGGAATACATATATAATTCGCTGACACGGAAAAACAATTATTCATGATCTTGTAGTGGAATACATATATAATTCGCTGACTAATATTGTGTGCAAGATTCTGTAGCGACAGTAAATAGGCTGCTTTATTATTCATGATCTTGTAGTGGAATATAGATATATAATTCGAGTAAAGTCATTTATTTTATCAGTCGTTCACGAGATCGTAACTATGTCGGACGTACCAACATTCGTGGATCTACAGGGATTCATTGTTGGCGAAAAGTTTGTCGTCAAAGAGGTTGCGGTCTTGAGAAAAGGGACCGTGCTTACACACCATGTATTTTTTTCCACCGAGGGTATGGCACATCATGACGACGAAGGAAAAAAGTCAAGCGAGGTGGCTGACGCGGAATCACCACGGTCTTGGATGGAACGCCGGCGACACGGAGTACTGTCACGCTAAGAGCATCATCCGAGAGGCTGTGTACGGAAAACTTGTTGAGGAAGATTCTTCTTCCGATTCCGATTCCGCTTCCTCTTCCGTCTCGATTGTGTACGTGAAGGGAGAGGAGAAGAAGAAATGGCTGCGAGACCTCATCGGGGATACGCCCGACGTTGATGTCACGATCGAGACCATCGATGCCGATTACGAGGACATCGGTAGGCTGCGAACGCTGACCGCGGTCAGGTCTTTTTGCTGCAATCGTCACACGAGAAACTGCGCGATGGAGAATGTGATAAAGGTACATGAATGGTGGACCGAACGGCAGGAGCGAGTGAAGCACCTGTGATTTCCGACAGGATACGAGATTTTTTAAATCCATTTTGTATTGTATAAATTTGGGGAAATAAAACAACTGTTTTCGACATACATATGTTTTAGTGTTAGTGTTCATTTATTTATCCCAGCTCGCTTTTTCCTCGTTTATTGTATATATTAGCGACGATTAGTAATGTATTGCGATGCGAATGAATCGTGCGTGCTTTTTCCTCTTTCCTTGTTCGTCTTATTTAGAGCGATGATTATTAATGTATCGCGATGTGACTGAACCTTGCGTGCTTTTTTTCTCAAACGTCTCGTGAATTGATTTTCCTCCTTTGTTTTTTATTTTTTCTCCGAAACGTTTTTACGAGTTTTCTTCTTCGTTTTACTCCTCTTGAGAAAAGAAAAAAATATTTCCCTAAAAATTGAGCGATCAAACGATCTCATGGAGAGATGTTTGATCGTAATTATATGAAGAGTCTCGTTCGAGCGATTAACAAGTAGTACCGGCTTCCATGCACGGTGGCGCCACAAGCTTCAGAGTAACTTTTTTCCCTAGCCCCATGCTTCTATGCTTCATATAGTTTAGAGCTCGACTAGCTCACTAACACATCGAATCAAAATTATTATAAGCTGGGGTTGGGAATTGTATAATTACAATGGGCGGGAGTAATCGCTCGAACGAGACTCTTCATATAATTACGATCGAACATCTCTCCATGAGATCGTTTGATCGCTCAATTATACTCAGGTCTCGTTCTCACGATTAACCATGTTTCGGATTCATATACAAATTACAACTACCAGGTGTATGCATAAGTTTTTTCCGTTTTTTTGGTAAAAAAAAAACACGTAATTTTCAAGGGAAATTAATTTTTTTTTATTCAAAATATTGGCCATCGGCTTCTACACATTTCGCCCATCTTTCAGGTAATTTATGAATACCGTGCCAGAAAAACCGCTTGTCTTTTGCGGCAAACCATTCGTCGAGCCATTTTCCAACTTCCTCGAAATAGCTGAAGTGCTGCTCTGCGAGCGCATGCCCCATTGATGCGAAGAGGTGATAGTCAGATGGCGCCAGGTCTGGGGAGTACGGCGGGTGCGGAAGGATGTCCCATCCAAGCGATTTCAAGGTGTCTTTCACTGGTTTTGCTGTGTGAGACGGCGCATTGTCGTGTAACAAAATCACTTTGCCATGTCTTCTGGCCCATTCCGGTCGTTTTTCGATTAATGCGTGGTTTAAGTTAATCATTTGTTGGCGATAGCGTTGTGTATTAACGGTTTCGCCGGGCTTCAAGAGTTCATAATACACAATACCGCTTTGGTCCCACCAGACACAGAGCATGGTCTTCTTGCCGAAGCGATTTGGCCTTGGTGTTGAAGGACCGGCTTCGCCAGGTGAAAGCCACGATTTTTTCCGCTTCGGGTTTTCAAAATAAATCCATTTTTCGTCACCCGTCACAATTCGATACAAAAATGATTTCCTTTCGTGGCGTTGAAGCAGCATTTCACAAGTGACTTTGCGATTTTCTATTTGACGTTCATTCAAATCGTGTGGGACCTATTTACCAAGTTTACTGATCTTCCCCATTGCTCGTAAACGTCTGCTGATTGTTTCTTGTGACACATGTAATGCTTCTGCTAATTGCCGTTGAGTTTGAGTTGGGTCATCATCCAATAACTCCTGCAATTGCTCGTCTTCGCATTTTTGTGGTCTACCAGAGCGCTCACTGTCTTTCACATTGAAATCACCACTTTTAAATTGTCGAAACCATGTCTCACATGTTCTAATCGATGGAGCGTGTTCACCATATGTTTCTACCAGCAAACGATGACTTTCAACAGCCCTTTTCTTTTGATTAAATAAGAAAAGTAATGCGTGCCGCAAATGTTCTTTCTCAGGCACAAAACTCGACATGATCACTGAACGATAAAACAAAGACGCTAGTTTTTGGCGGACTCAACTTGTGTGTGTTTGTAGTTAAATGTTAGACGAACAAAATGACGTATGTGTCAAATTAATACGCTGCGTACTTTTTGCTCGCGCCATCTCTTAGTTAAACCGGAAAGAACTTATGCATACACCTGGTAGCTTATTCGCCGAGTATAGAAAAAAAAGAAACCTGAAACGGGAAGGGGCGGTGCTCATGCAAAAAAAAACAGAAAATATTTTACATCTCTTTTATCGGTAGAACTGCTTGTTGGGACACCAACATTTGCTGCGTGGACAAGGGAAACTACCCAAAACCTTGTCAATGTCCGTACAAATAATTCAAAGAAAGCAATACAGGATATAATACAGACAAAGTAAAAATCATTCAAATAACGCACAAAATATAAATCAAGTAAATAATGCATAAATAGATCACATCGCAATATCTTCAGATAATACACACAATAAAATAAATTCAATATAACATATGAAATGTCTTGAACACAATATAATTAAAGAAATAGTTTTAGAAACTGAAATATAAAGTGCGAGTTTAAGATAAACGTGAATTAAGTTCAAGGATAAGTCAAAATAGTTAAAGGTTAATAGTATTGAATGCATAAAAATGACACATCAACGGTGTCAGTAACATAAAACTTTTTAATTATATATATATATTTTTATTTTTTTTAACTTAATAACTATCGTTTATATTAAGTATGTTTTGATATATTTTACCATTTCCCATTATGTGTACAGAGAGACATTCTTTTTTTTTACTCTAGGCTACAAATCTCATATCTGTGCGTATATGTATGTAGATAGATGTATTCCACCACCATCGCCGCCGCCCAATCTTCGACGACACGATCGATCTGTAACGCGAGCAACTGTATTAATTTACAAAATTATTCACATAGTCACAAATTATACGTACCTAAATGTCGTAGTAGTGAAGACTCTTAGTCTCTTTCACGATTGCCGGAATAGTCGACATATCCGTCGCCACCTGATTCAATAATTCTCGCAACAATTGTCCCTTGCGGTCCGTCATCGAGGAGGAGATAAAGAATTGACTTCTCAGTTTTGCGTGCCTCCACCAGTGACGCTTGTCCACGTTTACTATGTCCTTGAAATCGTACAGGTCCAAGCGTACCAATTGATGTCCGGCCTCTCCAGGTGATCTCATAGTCTCCATTCGCCCATTATTTAATCTAGATACGTACTGATGAATATATTTGACATGAAAATCGGGGGCCAGATCAAACAATGCGTCAAGCCTGTGTCCCTTGTCCACCTCTTCCTCCTTATCATCACTATCATTCTGCTTCTTTCTCTTCTTATCCTCTTTTTCCTCCGCCGTCGAAGTTATCGCTGTCGCTGTCGTTACCTCTTTCTCCTTCATCCTTTTCATGCGTATATCCAATGGGGCGTCATCATTTTTGCAAACGTTTTCACCGTTGTCGTCGTTGCCGTTGTTGTCGTTGTCGTCGCCGTCGTCGTTGTCGTTGTCGTCGTCCTCGTCGCCGTCGTTGCCGTTGTCGTGATTGGTCACGACCTTGCGCGACGCGGAAATCTGCCTCGCCGCTCCGAGCGGTAAACTGGCGATATATGTTTTATAATTGATCACCAATTTGGTGTAAGTTTCCACATTCATAGTGTTCTTCGTAAACCACTCGTAGATTGAATCAGGAATTTGGGCGCGAATAAATCTATGGATCTCTTCGGCGAAACTAGTAGGGTTCAATGAGCCTTTGTCGAGCCACAACTGGTAGAGATCCTTCAGAGCTTTTCGCATGCCACGTCTGTCAAAATTAGTTACCGTTTTCAAACTCTCAGCGGACTTCGTCATACTCAAACTGACGAGTAATAATCTTAGGTTGCGCGTCGCTGTCCAAGAGGGATTCCAAATGTTGTACAATAAATCAAGGAGGTTAAAATGAGTGCCGATTTCATTCGTTTTATTCTTTCCCTGATCAGTTGCAAACGGCGCTTCCATAATCAACATTACCTCCACATCTTCCTCAGAGGGCTGAGATTCCACATTTTTCTTACTCATCTTGACGTACACTTGCGCGATTTTTGAGAGAAAAAAACGATACTTTGCGGTTTTCGATATTCCGACTTCTGACATCGAGCTGGTCTCGTCTCGCGCTTATATATGTACTTATATGTTTACGCATATACCACCGATTCTTGTCATAAGTAAAACCATTATGTAATTTTAAGGTGCGCCTAATTGTAAGTTTTATTTATTCCTTTTCAAAACATTCATCGCATAAAGTATTTTTTCTAATCGCCGCGATCAAATGTTCTATTAGCATAAATGTTTCTCTAATTGACGGGATAAAACGTTCTATTTTTAATTCTTAGAGTGCGATTATCACAGAATGATCCGCAAAACGCCCGAGGTTTCGGGGTGTGCCAAACCGCGACGCCGATGATGTAATCACAACACTCCCCCTCCCAGCACAATTGTTATTTTTTTCAAACATTCGTCGCATGCATAAATGTTTTTTTCTAATTGCCGGGATAAGATGTTCTATTTTAAGTGTTTAATGTCTTCCCCATGTCATCGCGTAGTTTTTTCCGCGAAACGCTCGAGGCTTCGAGGTGTGCCAAACCGCGACGCCGATGATGTAATCACAACACTCCCCCTCCCAGCACAATTGTTATTCCTTTCAAACATTCGTCGCATGCATAAATGTTTTTTTTCTAATTGCCGGGATAAGATGTTCCATTTTAAGTGTTTAATGTCTTCCCCATGTCATCGCGTAGTTTTTTCCGCGAAACGCTCGAGGCTTCGAGGTGTGCCAAACCGCGACGCCGATGATGTAATCACAACACTCCCCCTCCCAGCACAATTGTTATTCCTTTCAAACATTCGTCGCATGCATAAATGTTTTTTTTCTAATTGCCGGGATAAGATGTTCTATTTTAAGTGTTTAATGTCTTCCCCATGTCATCGCGTAGTTTTCCGATAACGCTCGAGGCTTCGAGGTGTGCCAAACCGCGACGCCGATGATGTAATCACAACACTCCCCCTCCCAGCACAATTGTTATTCCTTTCAAACATTCGTCGCATGCATAAATGTTTTTTTTCTAATTGCCGGGATAAGATGTTCTATTTTAAGTGTTTAATGTCTTCCCCATGTCATCGCGTAGTTTTCCGATAACGCTCGAGGCTTCGAGGTGTGCCAAACCGCGACGCCGATGATGTAATCACAACACTCCCCCTCCCAGCACAATTGTTATTCCTTTCAAACATTCGTCGCATGCATAAATGTTTTTTTTCTAATTGCCGGGATAAGATGTTCTATTTTAAGTGTTTAATGTCTTCCCCATGTCATCGCGTAGTTTTCCGATAACGCTCGAGGCACCGAGGTGCGCCAAACCGCGACGCCGATGATGTAATCACAACACTCCCCCTCCCAGCACAATTGTTATTCCTTTCAAACATTCGTCGCATGCATAAATGTTTTTTTTTTTCTAATTGCCGGGATAAGATGTTCTATTTTAAGTGTTTAATGTCTTCCCCATGTCATCGCGTAGTTTTTCCGATAACGCTCGAGGCTTCGAGGTGCGCCAAACCGCGACGCCGATGATGTAATCACAACACTCCCCCCTCCCAGCACAATTGTTATTCCTTTCAAACATTCGTCGCATGCATAAATGTTTCTTTTTTAATTGCCGGGATAAGATGTTCTATTTTAAGTGTTTAATGTCTTCCCCATGTCATCGCGTAGTTTTTCCGCGAAACGCTCGAGGCTTCGAGGTGTGCCAAACCGCGACGCCGATGATGTAATCACAACACTCCCCCCTCCCAGCACAATTGTTATTCCTTTCAAACATTCGTCGCATGCATAAATGTTTCTTTTCTAATTGCCGGGATAAGATGTTCTATTTTAAGTGTTTAATGTCTTCCCCATGTCATCGCGTAGTTTTTCCGCGAAACGCTCGAGGCTTCGAGGTGTGCCAAACCGCGACGCCGATGATGTAATCACAACACTCCCCCTTCCCGCACAATTGTTATTGAATTAAAAAAATCGTAGGACATATAAAAAATGCAATGGGCGCATGTGAAGTAACGCACGTTTTCGATGAGAAGCGAATAGAGGTAGAACCTATCTCTCTCTCTCTCCCTCTGTCAGTACTTATGTATATACTCCGGTATTCATAGTCGAATCTTATTTCACGACTGTCTTAAGTAATGTCTTAAGATGCTAATACGGCTCTGTGATTGGTTTATAACATTTTAAGATTGTACTTACGACGGTCTTAAGTCATATTCGGATCTTATTTCAAGACCGTCGTAAGTAATGTCTTACGACGCTAATACGGCTCTGTGATTGGTTCATAACATCTTACGATTGTGCTTAAGACAGTCTTATTGCGTGGTGTCATCTGTCGAGCCTACTGAACTAGCCCCACACTTAATGCGTCGTGCGTGGCGTCATCTGTTTGCACGATGCTGTTACTACTACGCTTCCCCCCCTCTCACCACCACCCCCCTGACGATGAGTTTATTCCCGTGCGAGATACATCCCGTCTTGGTCTGCTACTCTCAGGGCTCACGAGGAAGGTGAGCTTGCTGCGAACGATGGCGACCACACAATTGGAAAAATGCAATTCGGTAGAAGACTACGTCAACGAGATCGTCACAACGGCACATAAGCTTAACGGATTAGGATTTCCAGTGTCGGACGAATGGATCGGAACGCTGCTGCTGGCCGGTCTACCAGATGAGTATCGTCCCATGATTATGGGAATCGAAAGTTCAGGTATGACAATAACCGCGGATGCTGTTAAAACAAAAATTTTGCAAGATGTAAAAGACGCGAAATGTGGCAAAAATACCAGTCACCAGACCGCGTTTCTCGCGAAGAAAAATAAAAGATTCATAAATTCGCGTTGCTACAATTGTAATAATCGCGGTCATTTTGCAAATCGGTGTCCGAATAAAGAAAAGGGGAGCGGCAGCAAACCGGACAAGGGCGAAGGTAGCGATAAAGCGAAAGCGTCGATAAACAAAGAAAAGGCGTTTATAACTTTACTTTCGTCAGAGAATATTGTGGATAAATCGTGGTACGTAGATTCATGTGCGTCCGCTCACGTAACTAATCAAGAATCTTATTTGCGGAATAAGTGCTCATGTAAAGACGTTAATCTTTTGGTGTCAAATAAAGATTCAGTTAACGTTGAGTCAATAAGTAGTGTCAGTATTCCTGTATTAACAAAGTCAGGTGTACAGGAGGTAACGGCGAAGAATGTAATGTATGTCCCCAGAGGTGCGGCAAACTTACTTTTGGTCAGCGAGATGGTAAGCAAGGGGTTATCTGTGATTTTTACTCCTACGGATGCTTATATAGAGGACCAAGATGGAGATAGGTTGGCAACAATGTCGCTAGAGCAAGGGATATACAAACTCGATATGCCGAAAAATAGAGTGTATCTCGCGAAGAAGATGGTGACCGCTGAGACGTGGCATAGACGCCTCGGACACTTAGGCCGGTATTCATAGTTATTTAAGACCGTCTTAAGTTCAATCTTAAGATGTCATGAACCAATCACAGAGCCGTATTAGCGTCTTAAGACATTACTTAAGACGATCTTGAAGACTATGAATACCGGCCTTAAACTATGAAAGTATCAAGATTCTTGCCAATGATCCAGATACAGGTATGAACGTCGAAATTAAGGATACGCCGGAGTGTATTCCATGCATTAAAGGTAAGATTCAAAGAAGGCCATTTCCAAATAGTAAAAGGCGTGCCAGCCGACCACTCGAGTTAATTCATTCAGATGTTTGTGGGTCAATGGAGACGACGTCGATTGGAGGCTCGCGTTATTTTCTGACTTTTATAGATGACTACAGCCGAAAGGTGTTTGTATATTTTCTGAAAGAGAAAAGTGAAGTCAGCGAATCATTTGAAGAATTTAAAACATTCACTGAAAGACAAACGGGTCACAGGATTAAAACGTTGAGAACAGATAATGGCCTTAAATATGTAAATAAAGACTTGGAAAGGATCTTGAAGACATCGGGTATACGGCATCAGCTGACGATCAGATACACACCCGAACAAAACGGAGTGGCAGAACGCGGTAACAGGACCATTGTTGAGAAGGCAAGAAGTATGCTGGTTGAAGCGGAACTCCCTAAACAGTATTGGGCGGAAGCAGTGGCGACGGCTGTGTATTTATTAAATAGGTCACCGAATTCCAGTATAAAGTACAAGATTCCAGAGGAATTATGGACAGGTGAAAAACAAAAATTAAGTCACCTGAGAATATTTGGATGCAAGGCCATTGCTCATATACCCAAGGAGCTGACACGTAAATTTGATCCTAAAAGAGAAGAGCTTTTATTCATGGGTTACTGCAAAGACTCCAAAGGATACAGATTAATGGATCCACAAACGAAGAAAATCGTGAAGAGTCGCGATGTTGTCTTCCTAGAAGAATATAAAGAAGGTAAGATAAATGAACCAAACTCTATCCATTTGCAGTTCAATGAAGAGAACGAGCTCAACATGAAGAAAGATGACGATAACTCGTCTGATAGTACGGTCATGAAGGAAGTCGACAGCGAAGAGACAAACTCAGATTACTCGGATTGTGTTGATCATAGCGAACCAGAGAAATCTGCTAAAAAGCCATTGAACTTACCGAGAAGATCGACACGTATTTCAAAACCAGTGAGTAGATTTATGTATCTTACCAAAGGAAATTTTGTAAATGATCCGAAAACTGTAGAAGAGGTGTTAGCTTCGCCAGATAGCATGCAATGGATCAAAGCTATGGAAGAGGAACGCGATTCGTTGGTAGCAAACAACACGTGGACGTGTGTTGATTTACCGGTTGAACAGAAAACTTTAGACACAAAATGGGTCTTCAAGAAAAAAGAAGATTTATCAGGGAATGTGGTACGATACAAGGCTAGACTTGTGGCTAGAGAATGCAGACAAATCAAAAGAGTCGATTTTCAGGAGACATATTCCCCAGTAGTGCGGTACGCATCAATTCGTTTCTTATGTGCCTTGGCAGCGAAATATAATTTATATATGAGTCAAATGGATGTGACCGCAGCTTATTTACATGGAAATATCAAGGACGATATTTATCTACAACCGCCAAAAGAATTAATTAACGACGAGGAAAAAGGAAAAGTCTGGAAGTTAAACAAAGCCATATACGGTTTGAAGCAGAGTGGTCGTGCTTGGAACGAACATTTGGACAAGACCTTGAAAAGACTAGGCTTCAAACAATCGCAGGCTGATCCGTGCGTATATTACAAGAAAAATAAAACGGATCTTCTCTTTATTGGTGTTTATGTTGATGACTTGTTGATCTCATCCAACAATGAAAAAAGTTTACTTGAATTAAAGCAAGAGCTTTCGCGAAACTTCAAGATGAAAAACCTTGGTGAACCAAAGCAACTGTTAGGCCTAAGGATCACTCGAAATCGAAAGGCCGGAAAGTTATGGCTGGACCAATCATGTTACATCGAGAAGATAATCCAAGAATACGGCATGGAAGACTGCAATTCTGTCTCGACGCCATTTGATGCAAGCATTAAACTAAGTCAAGATATGGAGCCAAAAACTCAAGAAGATATTGACATATGAAGAAGATTCCGTACAGAGAAGTTGTAGGAAAACTCCAATACGCAAGTCAAGGAACGAGACCGGATATTACCTTCGCAGTTAATTATCTCAGCCGTTTCTTAGCGAATCCAGGCAAGGAACACTGGTCAGCAGTAAAAAGAGTTCTACGCTATCTAAAGGGAACCAAAAGTTTGGCTTTGGAATTCAAACGCGATCAAGATGAAGGACTCATCGGCTACTGTGACGCAGATTGGGGAAATGAGAGCGACACTCGTCGTTCTACCACGGGGAGTATTTTTCTGTTACAGGGTGGTCCAGTGGTTTGGCAGAGCAAGCGGCAACACACAGTGGCTCTATCAACGGTCGAAGCTGAATACATGGCTTTGTCTGCAGCGTGTCAGGAGGCGATGTGGCTTCGGGCATTGGCAAGGGACATCGAACCATCCTTAGTAACAACACCCACTACACTATACAGCGACAATAAAGGCGCAATCGACTTGACGAAGAATAGAGGATATAGACCACGTTCAAAACACATAGACATCCGCCATCATTTTGTCCGGGAAAAGGCTGAAAACGGAGACGTCAACATCGTGCATATTCCAGCAACCGATATGGTGGCTGATGCGCTCACGAAAGGGTCGTTTACAGTAAAATTTAAGAATTGTATAGAGTCTATGGGTATGACCGTTATAATGTAAAGATTCTTTGTCCATGGGGGAGTGTTAGGAGTATGGACGAAAATCTCGCGTGTAATTATATATAATTAAAGTAGCGATTTATTATAACACCCCGCGTGAGCATTCATTAATGAGAAGTAGGCTGCATTGATCGACGTTACTATGATAAACATGTTACTTCTTTAATTAAATCTCTTAATCGACGAAACTGGCAATCACTTCTGACAATCGTCAGGACACTTTAGACCGAGATCCGGTCCTTCTATCTAAGCGCTTAAATTTTAAGCAACTTAAATTAAGATGGAGAAATTCCCTTTCCCTTCCCTTGATTAAATCGATATCGATTTAATATTAAAATCACTGTAAAAACTTATTGCGAAAAATATTACCCCAGCCAGGGTCCGAACCTGGAATCTCCCGCATTCCGTTCGGGTGTCTTAACCAATTCGACTACCGGGGCATGTGGTAATATTTATCGCAATAGTACATCTAAACAATTATAAGATGGAACACCGATATTTACGTCGAAGGTGTATATTCAAACACGATGAGATATATTTTACTTCGCCAGTGTATAAATAACCAAATTAAATTTCTTAATCGACGAAACTGGCAATCACTTCTGACAATCGTCAGGACACTTTAGACCGAGATCCGGTCCTTCTATCTAAGCGCTTAAATTTTAAGCAACTTAAATTAAGATGGAGAAATTCCCTTTCTCTTCCCTTGATTAATGTTACTTCTTTGTCTTCTTTATACGAATAAAATGTATCGTGTGCCTTTCGTTCAATTCCGCTAAACGTTCTTTTAAAACTGATTTTAATATTGCCTGCCGTTTCTGCCTAAATATAAAACCTAACACTTTGAATACAGTTTGAAGTGAATATCATCTTGTTGAAAGCCAAATAAAGCAGACGCTGCATAAACGTTCCACGTTTGGCCTACTAATTCTGTAAAGTTAATTTGTTTGTTAAATTAAAAGAATATAGTATTCAAACATAGTTTCAATAAAGATGGTAAATATTTAAACTGGATAATTGATTGACATACTAAAATCAGACTAAAAACTTAAGCAGTAAGACCTAAGCAGTAAGAAAATCAACTGTATAGATTCGCTAACGCTTACGTTTATGCTTTGAGGTCTTGACTGTGATTGGCTGATTCGCTTACTGTTCAAGTTTTACTGCTTAAGATTTTTTGTGTGCTATGGCCCTAACTTGAAAATAAAACTTACTTTTGTATCATAATCAGCGTGTTGGCCTGAACTGCCATTTTCGGAAGATCCGGGCAATGCCTCGACAGCTACCGCTTCTCGCTGTACGACGAGATTCTTGATGCTCTGTTTCGGTTAAGCGCTTTGACATCTTATGGCTTCTCTTCTTGCGTTTGCGGCGATATATATAAGCACCCCTGTTTTATTAGAAAAAAAATAGTATACCAATTCATAATAAATCATAAAATTTGTATAATATTAGAGTTTCAGGAATACCTACAGCTGAAGCTGCGCTTTTTGTGCTAGATCTCGTTGAAGTTGACGATTCTCTTCTGTATTTTTGAGCACATATTCCTCTGTTACGCAACGGTCCCAAGACAGATTCCAACCCTTACCCAATGATAAAATATATTTATATTTCCTTAATGTGTACTTTAATATGATTTGTACAAGATTAAGTAGCTTCGCTAAAGCTTTTCTAACTTACTTGGAAATGCATGAGGTATTCCACTGCTTTCCTACCTTTTTGATCTGTATTCACAATGACAGCAACCCTGGCGGAAAAAATTTCTATGAATAACTACAAAATTTGACTAAAAATAGAAATTTGTACATTTTTGTTGAAATATTTAATTTTTTGTAGAAATAGTTATTTTTTTGTAGAAATATCTACGAAATAGTACCACAAATTACAATGTTCTCAAATCAAGAAATTAGTGCAAGTAGTATTTCATGAAAAACTACAATTCTACAAAAAATAGTACAGAGATCTACAAATTTTAAAAATTTAAGAAGAAACAAAATCTTAATAAATTAAAACATCTGTTTACTTGTAGAATGCCACAATTATTTATAAATGACTATAGAAATCTACCACAATTTACGTATCGTTCGACTGTGCAACTTAGAATCCAATTCAGTTTTTAGTTTCTCATAAAATACTACAACTTCGTACAAATATAGTAACAAATACCGATTTGTTTGTACAGCTCAAAAATTTTCTACAATTATGGCTAATTAAAATTTGTACTTTTTAGTTAAATGTTACAAGTTTTTACACAAATCTTCCAAAATTGATGTATTATTAATAACTTCTTTATTCGCAGAAGTCAAAATACTTATGTTTTTATTTTCGTATAGTTTGCTGTAAAACCTAATAGAAAAGTACACAAACGTACAATTTTTTACCTAATTAAATTTCTTACTCGTAAATGATTATAATTTCGCATATAATACTACAAGGTCCTATAGAAAACGACAAAATTCTTAGCTTTTTACGAATCGTGAATCCATGAAAATCTACATGTATTCGCTTTTTTAGATTTTTATAAGATACTACAATTTTCCATGAAAAGGTTGAAAGTTTGGTTGAAGGTCTGTTAATTTCCATGTAAAATTGTAGTATCTCATAAACATTAAAAAAAAACAAATTGATGTAGTTTTTCATGAATTCACGAGTTGTAAAAGGCTTAAGAATTTTGTCGTTTTCTGTAGGATCTTGTAGTATTTTATGCAAAATTACAACCATTCACAAATCAGAAATTTATATAGGTAAAAAATTGTACATTTATGTATTTTTCTATTGGACTTTACAACAGACTACACGAAAATAAAAACATAAGTATTTTGACTTCTGCGAATAAAGAAGTTATTAATAATAGATGAATTTTGGAAAATTTGTGTAAAAACTTGTAACATTTAACTAAAAAGTAAAAATTTTAATTAGCCATAATTGTAATAGATTTTTGAGCTGTACAAGCAAATCGGTATTTGTTACTATTCGTACAAAATTGTAATATTTTATGAGAAACTAAAAACAGGATTAGATTCTAATTTGCATAGTTTTACGATATGTAAATTGTGATAGTTTCTATAGTCATTTATAAATAATTGTAGTATTCTACAAGTAAGCAGATGTTTTAATATTTTTAGATTTTGTTGATTCTCAAATTTTTATTATTTGTAGATTTTTGTATTATTTTTTATTAAATTGTAGATTTTCAATTGTAGAAACACTATAAAGATGTGTAATATATGAGTATAAGCAAGAAGGAAGCATCAGAGTCAGAGGATCACCACTAGTCCATTCATCCAAAAGGTTAAGCGACGTTGTCGTGGTACCACACTCGGATGGGTGACCGCCTGAGAGAGCGGGTTTTTTCAGGCAGACACGCGGCTGTACACATACACAGTGTCATAGTATATTATAATATAATTCCTTATAAAGACAACAAAAATGAAATTAAATCTTTTAAAACTGTTTTCGACATTAAAAACAATATCAGTATTAGTTGTAGTTTGACGTAGTTTCACCGAAAAATTTATAGATCAAGATCCACTAAAAAAATACAAAAATTTACAAAAGTGTTCCAATTCTAGCATTTTTATGTAGAATTTTGTAGCACTTTTTAAATTCATGTAGATTTTAGTAGATTCTGGCAATTATATTTTGTAGTTTTTTGTAGCACACTTTTATTATTTTTTAAATTTTGTAGAAATATTTCCGCCAGGGAAGCATCTGCAAACAATTTTATAGTTAGTTTGAACTGCGAGTTTCCGTACGATAACAAAATTACTTATATCTACTTGTTGTACATACAATATAAGTTTATTTCTATATTTCATAAATCTATAATTTGATGTAATTGTTCAAATACAACTTTAGGTTACCTCTACTTTTGTAATCTATCTCTTTTATTGCAAGAATACTTTTTACTAATTGTAAGTTCAGAATGAAATTTGCCTTTTACACTTACCTATATTTTTTCACGTGAAATGTAGCCGACAAGTAAAGCTGATAAGATAAATGGGTAATACCTTAAATAGCACGTAGCACACGTTTCGTTTTGATAAACTTTTATTTATACGTATCGGACAAATGCGTTCCGAAACCACCACATATTCTACGTCTCACCCCCACTCTCCGGCAGCTAAACGATATATAGTTTTTTGCGTTTTTAAGCGAAACCGTGATCTAACAAACGTTTTAATTAGTATATTCGGAACTAACAAATAATTCCGCATCGATTGACCCCGGTTTGAACCGAAAATTGTAAAGAATTCTATATTTACCGGCTAAATTAACACTAAAAATTATTTTCGTGATTACGTAAAAACTATTAACTAACAAACGTCCTAATTAATCTAACAATCAATAACAAACGACTAACAATCGATTCGTAATAAAAAAAATGTAAAAAGTCGAAGTTGTCCGGTTAACTTCTAGGAGATACATCATGGTCATAGACCTAGGATAAGATGGACGGAGCGTAAGCTGCTACTATGGACAAGGGGGGTTAGGATAGCGCGGGAGGGGAAATAGACCAAAATTCCGGCAAAGTTCGGTTAGACTCGGAAACATTCGGACGCTCGACCGACTCGACAGCACACGGATGTGCCTTCGCGCTTTGGTGTGCGTTGGCAGCATGTGGAGGGGATGCGCTGGGATCCCAGCCAGAACGCTGATGTCGATTCGACATCTAATCGACGTCGAAGAAGTCTAGAGTACGTCTAGTCTAAATGAATGTCTAGAAATATGGCAATTTAGACGTCTCTTGCTCTGAGTACTTTAGCAATCTATTTGTAATATATAAACCATCGGAAGAGAGTTTTTCATAAAATTTCGAGATTTTACTTTGTGGACTGCTTGCTTCGGCCTAGACGTCTATTCGATGTTTAGTCGACGTCTAATGTGTGCCTTTTGATTCGATCTATGTGCGTCAAAATAAGCGTATGTTTTGTACTTTGTCTACATTTGCTAAAAGTGAGATAAACATTTAGAAAACAAGGTAAAAAATATTGTGGACTGCTTGCTTCGGCCTAGACGTCTATTCGATGTTTAGTCGACGTCTAATGTGTGCCTTTTAAAAAACGTTACCTATACACATCTGAAACTGAATTTAATACGATTTCAAATATAAGATCCAACTATGAATGTCGGAGCCGGGCTTAAAGTCTTGTGTCCACGATTCAAGAACTTGGTCGAAGATCTGGGACAAAGATGCAATTGGTTAATTTTTTAATTATTCATTTGCAATATATAATAATCTTAAAAAACATGTATTTAACATTTATTAACCATTATTTGATATTTATTTTACATAAATTATTTATTTAAAATAATGATTTTAAAAAACATTTATTTAACATTTATTCGGCAATAATATAATATTTATGTAATATTGATTATTTATTTGTAATAATAATTTGAAAAAACATTTATTTAACATTTATTTGACATTAATTTAATATTTATTTTATATTAATTATTCATTTGCAATAATAATTTTAAAAAACGTATTTAACATTTATTACACATTATTTAATATTTATTTTACATAAATTATTTATTTACAATAATAATTTTAAAAAACACTTATTTAACATTTATTCGGCAATAATATAATATTTATGTAATATTGATTATTTATTTGTAATAATAATTTGAAAAAAAAATTTATTTAACATTTATTTGACATTAATTTAATATTTATTTTATATTAATTATTTATTTGCAATAATGATTTAAAGAAAACGTATATTTAACATTTATTTGACATTAATTTAATATTTATTTTACAATAATTATTTATTTACTATAATAATTTTAAAAAACATTTATTTAATATTAATATTAACAAAATATTATTTAACAATAACTATTTAATTATAAGAAATCATCATTTTTCTGTTATTGTTTTGCTCTATAAATTATGTGGCGGTAGGGGCCTACGGTTATGACATGTAGACAATATATAACACTTACATTAAATTAAGAAGTAGTCTACCACGTAAGGCAGTTGGCTCACGATCCACAGGTCCCGAGTTCGAATCCCACTAAGGTAAGTGTGTTTTTTAAGACATTTAATCAGTTACAAATACTTATTTTCAGATGGAATCATCATAGGCTGCATCTTAAGAAACAAATTTAGTTAAAAAATAGTAATAAAATTTCGAAATAAATATAATTTTTTTTTATTTTGGGTGAATGTCGGAAATAGGTATGTGTCTGCCGTAGCTAAATAAGTGTCTGCCGTAGCTAAATTTTTGTGACCCTTACCTAACTTACGACTAAAATTTAGCTACCGCACACAAATTCTTGCTGCCGTAGCTAATCTTTTCTTTCCGTGTAGTGTACTGATTGTGAGTACTTCAGTAATACTTTTCTATGAGGGATGTCAATAAGACGTCGGAAAGACGTTGAAATCTTAGATCGATTAGACATTTAAATATGGACCGTTTTTAGGTCTATATAGATCTTAATTTAGATTAGACGTAGATGGTAGATAAATGTTAGCTCTAGACGTCTATTTGACGTCGGATCGACGTGACTATTCTGGCTGGGATGCGTTGTTTGTCCGATTACACATTTGACACATTTCTCCGGACGGTGGATACCATAACCTAGAATACAGACTATGTCAAGACGGAGTTGAGCTCGAGCAGCCACGGTGGTCGGACGTGTTTCCGTTGCGGTCTCGAGTAGCTTTGCGATATTGGCCTTGCTTGCTGTAGTGCATGAATTAGTAGTGCTCCCCTCTCGGAGGGGGAGCCGTTAATATCTGCGCCGTATTAATTGGGGGTCCGCATGGCGGACCTTACAGATTCCTTGTCGAAGCCCGGTAACCCGCGAGCTTGCGTGGATGAGACCTCTGGCAAATCGTGCAAACGAAAGAGAATTAAGATCACGGAGCAGCAGTTTGACACGGCCTACCGGATGATCATGGAAGAAGATTCTGCGATGGATACCGAGGGACAGTCCACGAGTCCACAGGAGTATCAAACCCCCGAAGATCAGGGTGAAGAGAGGATCGGGAGGGACGTTATGGAGATGGAGACGAACGTAGATTTTAATACTGACACCCGCGCAGGCGAGTTTTTAATAAAAAAAGCCGCCGCGGTAGATAGCACTAGGATAGTTAACGACTCTCTATCTACACAAAGGGATTCCTGTGGCAATGAGGATATTTGTGACGATCGATCATGTGAGTCGGTGGTGACTGATGTTATTGACGAGAACAAAGAGATATATTCTGTTTGCGACGGTAACCTTAAGAAATGTACAGAACAGCAGCCTCGACCTGTAATCACGAGGTATGATAGCAGCTTTACGGGTAAGGCAAAGATTACTATTAAATTACCCCCGGACCAAACTTCTGCAAGGAAGGAGAAAAATAAAATAAAAATTTGGATGTCTTTGACGAATATTTGTATCTGCCCGAACTCTGTGGAGATGTTAAATCATTTTACTGCTGAGGCGGAATTCCCCGATTATTTGGAAGCCAATCTGGCTTTGGAAGCAATAGAAAAAAAACCGAATAAATTAAAAGCTTTTGTGGAACAAAGATCTATGATAAATAGGGGAGTAATTGCAGATTGGCCTGCATCTATTAAGGAGCTGTGGACGGCAATACAGAATAGATCGGGTATTATCGGTCTGGAGCGTATGTACCGACGCAAATGGGATAATGTGGAGAAGAAAACTGTATTATCGGAAACTGACAATATTATTGTTACCTTTAAAGGAGTTGGTATTAGAGACTTAAAGATTTTCACTAATAGCGTGGGTTTGAAGGTTAAGCCCTTTGTCCCGCAGACCAGGCAGTGCTTTAATTGTTACAGGTTTGGACACACAAAAATATCATGTAAGAGTGAACAGTATTGTATTGTGTGTGGTGAAAAGGCACATGGGCAATGTGAGAGATCTGTTAAGTGCCGCAATTGTGGCGGCCCCCACAAGTCTACTTTTAGAGGCTGTCCTGTCTTTGAAAAGAATAAACAAATTAATATTGTTATGGCTCATAAAAATATATCTTTTTTTAGTGCTAGACCAGACCTCGGCAAGAAATGCACTTCTCGGCCGATTTTCAACTGGCTCCGCCTAGCGTTGTTTCCCTTACCTTGCCGTCCCGCGCGCAGCCTACGAGTCGCTCGAGGCTCAGGACCGTAAAAATATGTTTACAATAGCTTTCTACGTCACCCGTGAGGGACTATTGTTGACGCGTTTTATTTTGAAGTGTATCCCCTGTAAGCCTAATCCACTGATGACGTATACGACCCTTTAACCAATTAAAGCATAATTAAAGAAATTAACAAGAAATGAAGAAAATTTAGGTCAACCTTCGGAACTTTTTACAGCTAGCGGGAACGTCGATTTGCATATTAGATGTAGCCTCATAAGACACGGTAAAGAATCGTCGCTTAAAGAACATTTTTCACTTTTTATAAATTAAAGAACCTTCTGACGTCATGTACATATTTTTTGTTATGTCTTGACAAGAGCACCGATATTCGACACACGAGTCAACTGAGTATTTTTACTCGAATCGTACAAGACGATTTCTCGTGTGTTGAGGAGCTTTTAAATTTCGTCCCTTTACATACCACGACGATGGGTCTTGATATTTTTGTAGCAGTTAAAGAATCGCTTAAAAAATTTGGCATCAATTTTAATAAATGTTCTTCGATTGCAACTGATGGCGCGAGGGCTATGATCGGTTTAAAGATAGGATTTGCCGGACAATTAAAGCAGCGAAATATTAATATCCCCCTTGTACATTGCATAATCTATCAAGAAGCACTAAGCGTCAAAACTGTCAACAGCTATGGAGACTGTGACAAAAATAATTAATATAATTAAAGGTAGACAGAAGTTCCTTAGTCCATCGAAAATTTAAATTATTTCTCGAGTAACATAATACTATTCACACAGATGTCCCACTTTATTGTTTAGTACGTTGGCTTAGTGCTGCTAATTGTTTGGAAATATTTTTTGCCATAAGAAAAGAAATCCTCCTTTTCTTGCAAGAAATAAACAATCCTAAATTTTAGGAATATATAGTCATTTTGCAAGATATCACATTTCTCTGTGAACTTGTCTTCATTACTGACATGACTAATCAACTTAGGCTTCTCAATTTAAAGTTGCAAAGACCAAATCAAAATAATTCCCAATTAGTTAGTCATGTCGATTCTTTCCAAAGGAAATCACAGTTATTGAAATCTTACTTAAATAATAATAATTTTCACTTTTTTCCTTCTTGCTAGATTCTTATCGAAGAACACGGCTGTAACTGTAATTTCAAGGAATATCAGTGGATTAGGCCTACAGGGAATACCACTTTAAAAAAAAAACGTGTCAACAATAGTACCTCACGGGTGACGTGGAAAGTTATTGTAAACATATGTTTACGGTCCTGAGCCTCGAGCGACTCGTAGGCTGCGCGCGGGACGGCGAGGTAAGGGGAACAGCGCTAGGCGGAGCCAGTTGAAAATCGGCCGAGAAGTGCATTTCTTGCCGAGGTCTGTGCTAGACGTATTGTGGAGGAGGGTGGTCGCCCTCCTGCCCCCCTTGCCGAGTTCCGGACGGATGTGGGGCGTTGACCGGGATTGCCTCCTCCGAGGACGGAGTCCTATGCTGAGGTGGCTCGTAGTGGCAATAAGGACAATCAGGGTAACCGAGGCGTGCCGGAGGCAACTCCGCCTCCGAAGACGGCGTATGTCGGGACGGTTCGTAGCAATAATCATGGTGTAAAGAAAGTAAGGTGTGCTCATACCGAGGACGCGTTTTCGTATCGTTCTGCGCATTGTACCAACCGCCTCCATTTTTAAATTCCTGTGTTTACATCGAAAGGCACTTAACCTTAATTTTAGACGTCTGTACTGCAGTACCCGGTAATTCCAGTACACGAGTAAAAAGTTAATTATATTAACATGCCTTCATGTGCAGTAAAAAGTTGCCGAAGTTATACGGGGAGAAAGGGATCTGAAAATCTCAGATTTTTTAGATTTCCTGCAGATCCAGTAATGAGTGAGCAATGGAAAGTTATCTGCGGAAATGAAAATATTAATGTAAAAAATGGTATGTTAAAAAAAAACTCTTGTTCGATTTTGTTGTATTTGTTAATATTATAATAAATAAATAAATAATAATAATAAATATTTTGTACATATATGTGTAGCTCGTATCTGTTCACTTCATTTTCATGCAAGTGCATACAAAGAGGCTTCATGGATACAATCTGTTCTGGGAGTAGGACACACGCCCAAAAAAGCCAGAAAACTCAGGACAGATGCAATTCCAACAGAATGCTTAGAATTAATTTTGAATCAAGGTAATACTTTATTTTTCACATGTTTTTAAATGTACTAATCTTTGTACGTAAAATGCATGTGATTATTCTTTTATTATCTGTAAGAATTCTTTTGAATTTTCATTGTTATAAATTATGCATCCATTTTAAATATAAAATTTATCCTTTTATCTAATTACAATTATTTGTTGTATTAATTATAGTAAAATAATATTTACTTTATATTATTTCAGTACCTGATGAAACTCCAACGGCTCTGTCAACTTGTACAGAAGGGCAATCCATTATTTCAGTACCTGATGAAACTCCAACGGCTCTGTCAACTTGTACAGAAGGGCAATCCATTTTTTCAGTACCTGATGAAACTCCAACGGCTCTGTCAACTTGTACAGAAGGGCAATCCATTTTTTCAGTACCTGATGAAACTCCAACGGCTCAGCAAACTTGCACAGAAGGACAATCGAATGTTGTAGAACATTTTTATGATTCTTTATATTCCCAATCATTTGATACCAGTAAGAATTGTGACAAAAATACACAATACCGATTTTTTAGTATTACATTTTTAGTATCCCTCATATGTTGTACATTTGTAACTTACATTCTAATAATGTATTGTATTTTCATTATTATAATATTGTTTTTATATTGATATATATGAAATTTCAGATGTCAAAGAAAAAATTTTAGAACAGAACAGAGATTTAAAAAGAAAGTGCCGAAGATTATTAGCCCGAAATAAATATTTACAAAGAAAGCTTTTTAAACAACAAAAGCGCGTAAAAGTAAATTCAAACATAAGGGTACGAGAAATTTTAAGTTCAGTATTTACTCCCGGACAAATTAAATTGTTATTAAATCCAAATAAGAAAAAGACCCATTGGTCTGCAGAGGATATAGCTGCTGCAATATCCCTACGCACTGTAAGTCCGAAAGCTTACAGATATTTACAGAAAGCACGGAATGTACCACTCCCCGCATTGTCGACACTTCGTAGATGGGTTGCTACATTCAACGTTAACAATGGTATTTTGGAACATGTTCTTCTCATTATGAAGCATAAAGGCCAGAACATGACTAACTTGGACAAAATAACCGTGTTATGTTTCGATGAAATCCATCTATCCAACCAAGCGGCAATTGAACGGAGAGGAAAGAGTCATCGGACCACACGAAAAATGCCAAGTTGTTATTGCCAGAGGTTTGTTTACCAAATGGAAGCAACCGGTTTATTACGAATTTGACCAAAGCATGACCAAAAATATATTAACAACTATAATTGCTAAGTTGTATGAGATTGGTTACACGGTTGTTGCGACAACTAGTGACTTGGGACCGACGAATCAAACGTTACTCAACAAACTGGGCATTGATAGTGCGGAAGGCAAAACGTACTTTCTACATCCATGCGATGGAGAAATAAAAGTGTACGTATTTATCGATGTTCCGCACTTAATTAAATTGTTACGTAACAATTTATTTGACTCCGGATTTCACATAAATGGTTATTACATAAGTAAAGCTTGTCTAGAAAGGCTAATTCAAATTAATGGCAACGATTTGAAAATTGTGCATAAATTGTCGCGATTTCATCTCGACGTGAAGGGAACGCAGCGACAAAACGTCAAACTTGCAACACAGGTTTTTTCGAACACAAATGCTGCCGCTATAGAATGGTGTGGAAAGAAAGGACTTATAGAGGATTGTTTAAAATGGTCTGAAACCGCAAAATGTATCAAACTATTTAATGACTGGTTTGACTTATTTAATTCTTCATATAAATTCGGTTCACATTCTGGAATGCATGCATATGGTATAAATACTGAGAAACAAAACGAACTCTTAGATGAAGTTTCGTTATTTGTTAAAAATATGCGGGTTGGGAAAAAAACCCATTTACTTCCTTTTCAAAAAGGAATTTTAATTAGTAATGAGTCATTGAAAAACCTATATAATGATATAAAAAAGATGTTCGAAAATACTCAATGTCCTGTGACATATATAATGACTGCTCGCCTCAATCAAGATGTAGTAGAGAATTTATTTGCGTACATACGAGCAATGGGTGCTTGTAATGACAGACCGACAGCACTCGATCTTAGATACAGATTCCGATGGTACATATTACGAAAGCATTCGACAGACGTTTTTACTGAAGGGAGCAACACTGCTGTACAAAATTTGGCAGATACTGAAACTTGCCTTACTAGTATGTCTGATGAATTATCTAACAGCAATGAAGAGAATGCGGCAAATAATGATCAATTCCATCATGAAACCCTTCAAGAAATGCAAATTTGCAACATTTCGGAGGAATTCACTGAAGAATATAATAAAATAGATGAGAATGTTGATTTAGAAGATTTTGAATACAATGATATTGGTAAGCTATTATGAAACTTTTAATTATATTGACTACATATAAAGGGATAAAAGCAGATAAAAGTCATAGTAGTGCAAGTCAACCTATCGATTTGAGTTCATAGGTGCAATCTACACAGGCAAATATGTTGAAAGGTCGATAAGTAGAAAAAAGTGACTTAGGTCTGTATTCATAGACGTTCCTCAATTCTCAAGATTAGACTGTCTTTGTTTCGCGTATATCGTTTTACCATACGCGAAAGAAAGACAGACTGATCTTGAGAATTGAGGAACGTCTATGAATACGGACCTTACACTACTATGACTTTTACTCCTTTATATACTGAAATAAATATTGTAGTAATATTTATTATTTTATTGGTAAGTCATCGATGTGGTTTACTTTCTGTATAAGTAATTAAAATTATTACATAAGAATTACTTTAAAAGATAAAAATATATAATAAATAAAATTTGTATTTAATTGAAAAATGTAATAAATATAATAAACTAGTAAATAAAATATAATAAATAAATCAGGAAAATATACATTTTAATTACTATATGAACAACGTATAAATAACTATGTAAAGGTTCATTGTACATGTTTAATTTTACTATTTATATGAGTACAATTAAACATGTAAAACACATTTTGAGTAATAAATTATCATTGTCACTATAATTTCTGTTGTCAATATTATTGTGTTTCTGACAGATACCGTAAGCTATTTTAATTATTCCCCTAACTCTCAAGAGCTCCATTTACTAAAGGAATTTGAAGATTTTACAAATGAATCCGACGTTATACAGAAGGAAGGCTTAAAATATATAGCCGGTTACACAGCATCTAGATTCCGAAATAAATACCCATTTTTAGGAACTCCTACAAAACTACTGGTTACATCTGATGAAGACTGGATTAATCATATTTCAAAAGGAGGAATGATTAGTCCTTGTATTGAATTGATTGAAGCGGCAAAAATAATGAATTCGGAGTTTGAAGAATTTCATGGCTCATTTATCAGTAAAGAACCCGGAATTTTTAAAACAATTGCTGAAAAAGTTAGGAAAAACAAACAAACTTTAGCGATACCTCTAGAAGTACTATTATGTCTAATTAGAACCCGAACTTATATTCGTCTGCGAGAAATTAATAAAAAAATAAATACAGAAAATTATAAAAGAAAATCGCAGAAAAAAATGAAAAAAGTGACAAACAAAAAATATTAATATTTCACGTTTTATATTATTAGTAAATAACTGTGTTTATTGGTTTGTTTATTGTTTCATTTATTTTATTATACTTGACCATACATACATATATATATATGTATATTTAATATATATACGTTCGTAATAAATATGTTCGTTACGTGTGCATCTTTTCCAAATTTTTATTACTTTATTATTTCTTTTTTATGTAAATGTTTAATTTTTGTATTACAATTTTATATAATATATGCATATTAAAAGTACATTTTATTTTTTTCCTTTATTTTAGCCTTTTATTAATTTTATGCAAATTGTACAAAAATGAGTGAGTAATATGTCAATTTAATTTGCCACTCAAAAATGGCGGCCGCTGGAACAAAATTTTATTGGCTGTTCAAAAACGTGCGTAGTAGCACACCTTACTTTCTTTACACCATGGCAATAATAAGGAGAATCAAGGTAACCGACGTGCGACCGAGGCATTTCTGCCTCGCTCTTCTGGTCCTGCTGGACAATCGAAGGAGCCCGCCCGCGGTAAACCCCGGCTTTCGGCGGGGAGATCTAGTCAAGAGTATTATAAACAATTCGATCTGCGCGAGGGGGAAATTAATAAGGAAAAGCAGGGTATTATGTTTACGTCGGCCAGGAATGGAGCGGCCTGGTCGAGCGCTATCTCTGCTCGGACGACGGGGGAGACTGTAACGGAGGGACAGGTGTCACAGGACTTTGTTGGTGAAATGAGAGAGTTGTGGCCTATTTTTCTTCAGTTCCGGGAGTTGATGGATCGCCTGTATGACAGGGGTAGGCCTCCTCTGAGAGAGAGTTTTGATGAGAGATATTCTTATAATTTGATTGATCGGTCAGGATATATCGATGACGAGAGGCTTGATCCTCTCTCTTTGGTATGACCTTCAATCTTTTATTGTGGAATTGCCGAGGCTTTAGGACCAGCAAAAATGAATTATCCAAACGTGTTATGGACTATGATATTGTTATCCTGACTGAGACTAAATATACAGAAAATAACCGAATATATTTTTCAGGGTATAAAACAGTACAGAGTGATAATTTGCTGAGTAGCGGTGGTGTCTCGATATCTGTACGGAGGGGCATTGAATTTGATGTCCTCCCACCTTCGAGTGATGCTCCTTTTGGGTATGATACTGTTGGTATTAAAACCAGAAATTTGGAGAACAATTGCAATATTTTGGCTGTATACAGACACCCACGTGGGGCCATCTCTGTGCCCGATGTCAGATGGATGGCAGGACGAGTCACTGGTGCGACGGATTCGATTATATTAGGCAATTTTAATGCTCATAATGCGGCTTGGAATTGTGATCTCACTACAAGGGATGGTGAGGCACTGCACGATACGATGTTGGACGCGGGTTTCTTTTGTGTCAATACCGAAACTAGGTCGAGAGTCGGCCAACGAGGACAACGTGATTCCAATATCGACTTGGCGTTTGGCACGGCAGGCGTCATGGATAAAATTAATTACGCCCAACTGGATGAGACTTGGGATAGTGATCACTATCCTATTGCCTACTCCTTAGATGGCGACGTTCTCCCATATAGAAAGGCCACCAACAGAATATCATCTAAGAAAACGGATTGGTTATTATTCCACAACTTTGTTGATGATATGGTCAAATCGGAGCTTCTGACCAAATATAGCCGCTTTTTCTGAGGATACCGACACTTATTACAGGAAGTTCATTGATGGTCTTAGAACTTCGGTTGATCGGGCGTCTGGCAGGAAGAAGAAATCGAGCGCACCGGTGGTTGCGACGATTAAACGTAAAGTTCAGCATAGATGGTGGGACGCTGAGTGTGACAGAGCTATCCGGGATAGGAAGGATGCTTTCTCTACATGAAAACGAACCAAATCTATTAACGATTTGGTGAAGTATAAACGATCGTGTGCTGTGTTTAGGAAGATGATTGCTTTGAAGAAAAAGGTATGTTTTGAAGAATTTTGCGCTGGAATTAACCGCTTTACTAGTTTGAGTTATGTTTGGAATACCATCAGGATTCTCAAGAATGCCAGGAGTAATGTCCGATGGAATTGCTAGAAGACCAAGAACAGAGAAGAGGAAATTAAGAAATCTATTGACAAGCTTGCCCCCCCTTTTGTTGGGGCAGATCCGTTGCTCCCATTTGATATTCACACTGACGACTCTCCATTGCTCTCCGTTTCAGAGATCGGAATTGGACAGGGCTATTTCGATGATTAAGAAAGACTCCGCTCCGGGCCTTGATGGCATGGAGTACAAGATGATTAAGGAGCTTCCTGATTCGGCTCTTATATGTCTGTTGGAGCTATTTAACTGCATATGGCATTCAGACTCATTACCGGAGGAATGGTTGCATTATCAGGTCGTATTTATCGACAAGCCTGGCAAGGAGAAGGTTCGCCCGATATCATTGTCCTCATGTGTGGGCAAGTAATGTGAACGCATGATTAACGAGCGACTGACATGGTGGGCGGAGAGCGAAGACAAGTATAGCCCGTCTCAGAATGGATTCCGTAGAGGAAGATCTTGCTCGGATAACTTGGTTAAGATCGTCTCGGACATCCGCGCTTCCTTGTGTGTGGGTGAGTACGCGCTCGGTGCGTTTCTCGACGTGTCGTCTGCTTACGACAACGTGGATTTCCGCATCATGATTGAGACCTTAATTGCGTTTAATTGCCCCGCGGGCATAGTCAGATTCATTAGCAGGTGGCTATACCGAAGACTTGTTCGTTTTATTGTTAATTCACAAGAATTCATAGAACGTCTTGTTTATGTGGGGCTCCCGCAGGGCGCTGTTCTCAGTCCAGCTCTGTATTCTCTTTACACGAGGAGTTTATGCTCTGATCTGCCTGAAGGTGTTCAGTCATGCGAATTTGCTGACGATATCGGACTTTATATATGCGGCCCGAATAGACAACGTAACCAGGAGCTTCTCCAGCGTGCCGTTAATCTGGTTGCTGAAAGATTACGTTCGATTGGACTCGATTTGGAGCCTCAGAAGACTGTACTCGTTGAGTTTAACAAACGTGGTCTGTATGATAGGACGCGGAGTATTTTTATCTAAGGTTGTGAAATTTTCAACAGTTGCGAATCTAAATTCCTAGGAATATGGATTGATAACGGACTAAGATTCTCTCATCAGATTCAAGAGGTGAGGGGCAAAGTCGATAGAGCGAATTCTGTGATATTTATGTAGAGTCTCAAAAGGATTGGAGGTTAACACGGCGTTAATGCTGTATAAAAGCCTTGTACGCTCGATCACGGAATATGGAAATTTTGTATATCATCCCAGGGATGTTGAGTCTATTCGTAAACTTGAGAGAACGCAGTATAAAGGTATCAGGACGGCTTTAGGATATCGTAATAGTACACCGAACAATGTCATCGTTGCTGAGGCGAAAGTTAGATTGCTTGCGGATCGTGCTGAGATGCTTGCTAGGAACTTTGTGTACAAAGCCATTGCCTACAATGTGAACGGATTATGTGATAGAATCCAGAGAGCCTATGACAGCGAGGTGTGGATGCGGTATCGCCAGCCGACATATGTGATGTCCTTGATGTCTCGAGTCTGGAGGAAGTGTGCTCCGTCCAGACTGCTCATTGGCCCACCGGGGAAATACGAAATATTCAGAGGCGAGTTTGAGGCTCATACATTTGTACCCACGGTTGATTTCTCCTTCGGGTTGATCAGGAAATCCGATAGAAGATATTCTGATGCTGCTATGATAAAGGATATTATTTCGAAATATCAGTTGAGCGATGAGGCGGAGATTATATTTACGGACGGATCGCATAAGACTGAGTGGCCCTCCACGGGCGCGAGCGTTGTTGTGGATGGCCAGGATGTTGCGTATAAGATTAGTATGCCTAAGCTGTGCTCATCGTACACTGCGGAGATTTTTGCAATTAATGCCTCGTTGAAACTTGTGAAAGAGACACGTGAGATTAGAAACAACCATCCCAAGGAACACATCGCAGTCAAAATAACATCATTTTGATGTCATTTTGACGTCATAGTTACATCACGGCAGAAAAAGTCAACATGACGATTTTTCGTTACAAAATTTGACTACTTATTGACGTCAAGAAAAAGTCTTACTGTACCCATGTTGAAGTTCTCCGAGTGTTCGTTGAATGTTAATTTAAGATTTGAAAATATAATATTGTTTTATATTTGAAAGTTATTTAATATTTGAAAAACATACCTTACTTTGGAGAATATGGTCTTATATATTTATATCATCGCAGCAATGTTGCTGGCAAAGATATATGTCTTGCTGATGTTATGATTTTGCTTTGCCTAAACCTGCTTATATTCGCTCTCAACTGAAACTTTCTTACGAGTTAATCACACCATTATGCGCCACCTATCGGTGTCATCGCAAGCTACCACGGAAAGATGCGCTACCGTGCATCTTTCTGAAAATATCTCAGGAAATTCTTAATGAAAGAGAGTTGCATTATAGTGTTTTGAAAACGTCTCGACAAGGGCTACAAGAATATGCAATAAAAACTATTTTTTATTTAACCCCCAATGGTGTTTTATTTAAAAAATTTAAGGTGCTTTTGATCTTAATTTTTTATATAGAAGACCCTATTTTTATTGCATATTCTTGTAGCCCTTGTCACGACGTTTTTAAAACACTATAATAAAGTTCTTTTTTGTTAAGAATTTACTGAGATATTTTAAATTTTGTCATAATATTTTTAATATAAAATATGAAATATCTTGTAAAGTATTCACTTTTCGATGACTTTACCTTAATACTTTTATACATAGAATAATCAAAGAAATCGAATAATCTAATAATAATATTAATTTTTACATTTGTAATTTTTCGAAATTAAGTTTGTCCACAAAATGCAATCAAATTTTTTAAAATTAATTTGTCTGTTTTTTTTACATTATTCGATTACTTTCATTATTCTACGTATAAACGTATTAAGGTAAAGTCATCAAAAAGTAAATACTTTACGAAATATTTCATATTTTATATTAAAAATGTAATGACAAAATTTTAAATATCCCAGAAAATTCTTAACAAAAGAGAGTTGCATTATAGTGTTTTGAAAACGTCTCGACAAGGGCTACAAGAATATGCAATAAAATCTAATTTTTATTTAACCCCTAATGGTGTTTTATTTAAAAAATTTAAGATGCTCTTGATCTAAATTTTTTATATAGAAGCCCCTATTTTTATTGTATATTCTTGTAGCCCTTGTCACGACGTTTTTAAAACATTATAATAAAGTTCTCTTTTGTTAAGAATTTACTGAGATATTTCATATTTTGTCATGATATTTATAATATAAAATATGAAATATCTTGTAAAGTATTCACTTTTCGATGACTACCTGAATACTTTTACATATAGAATAATCAAAGAAATCAAATAATAATATTAATTTGTACATTTGTAATTTTTCAAAATTAAGTTTGTCCACAAATTGCAATAAATTTTTTAAAATTAATTTTTTTGTTTTTTTATATTATTCGATTCCTTTTATTATTCCACGTATAAAATTATTAAGGTAAAGTCATCGAAAAGTAACTTTCAAGCATACTGATTTTGAGAAGTTATCTTTTCGTCATTGCAGCATATGCACTATAGATAGAACAGTGAAAGTCACAATAAAGTCAAAATGTCGTCAAAACAATGGTAAAATGATGGTAAAATATTTTTATATAATTTTGACTTTATTGTGACCGTCAATTTTTTGTCATACAGACAATGCGTGACTATTTTGAATCAAAATATAGTCATTTTGACTATCTGTTGACTTTGGTGTGTTCCTTGGGATATTATTATTATGTCGGATTGCAAGTCTGCCCTTTCCGCTATCCAAAATAACGTGTTATTGGTACATAAGAACAAGTATGCGGTGGAAACTAGACTGCTTATTTACTTACTTGAGAGGGAATTGAATATGAAGATTGTTCTTATATGGATCCTCTCACATGTCGGGATTGCTGGAAACGAGCTGGCGGATGGCTTGGCGAGGGAAGCGGCGCAAGAGCCCCCTGACGATGGCATTGAGGTCCCGATTGGGGACCTTATGGCGGTTGCAAGAGAAGAAACCTGGCAGGCTACCCAAGTCGCAATAAAGCGCGACTCTACGTAAAAGGGAATCTTTTATTTTGATAATTTTTATGATGAGAAGGCTCGTAAGCCGTGGTTCAGCAAGTTAGACGCAGAAAGTTATTTTGTGACCCTCATCAACAGGATCAGAGCGAATCATTATAATCTAGGCTCGTCATTATTCAGGAAGAATTACGTTGATACTCAGCGGTGTGAATGTGGATATGAATGTGTGGATCTGAGGCACGTTTTGCTACAGTGCCATAAATATGATGATTTGAGGATTAAGTTGGACGAGGATCTTAGAGCTGCGGGTTACCTCGCGGAAATTAATATATATAATATGATTAAGAGAAAAAATTGGAATTTGCTTTATTTTGTTTTTAAGTTCCTGAAGGGAACAGGCAAGATTATATAGTATTCTTCTTGCTTTTGGTTGTATATTCCTAATAGGAACGGTTTACATTGTTTGTGTCAGTTTGTCTTTAGATACAAGACACTTATTCTCCCTCACCCGAAGGAAAATCCAAACCCCCCCCCCCCCCCCTATATCAAGACTATCTTAAATTGATTTTGAGTAATATAAGATCTCATAATGGATTTAACAACAATCCGACAGTTCTAAAATTCAAATCTGTGTATACAAAATTAATTGTGCACACGGAATTGCAAGACAAATTACTGGCAATTGTATACCATTACAAGATGTTACAATATTGCAGGCGTCATCTGAAAAGCCGATTAATGTTATAAGTGCAAACATAACTCAATTCAGAAACACAATGGCTTGATATGAGTCTGAACATAATACTGATCGTGATTATTTCTTACAACCACAATTCCCATCTTGTATTACAGAATATAAAATGGAAGCTTTAACTTTCATAGCGGGATATGTATATTAAAAAGATACAACAACATTACATTGCACTGTATGTCTCGACACTTTAATAGGAAAACCTACAGATATACACGTTAATTTAATAAATATAAAGAATAAAGGTGGATTAATATATCCTTCACGAGATCTTGTATATGTTTTCGATAGTCGTTAAACGGCTGTTTTCCCGTATGTTTAGGCTTTGTTTTAAGGCTGTTTGTTTATTGTCGAGGGAAAAGGATAGTTTTCGGTCAATTTCGGAAGTGTTCTGAAACGATCTATATGTTTTATTGAAATGTCTTTTTTTTGGAAAATGGCGTACACGACAACATTGGGTGTTTTCCTCGCCTCGATAGTAAGAATTCAATATGGTCGCGGTGACCATCCAGGAGCCTTAATATTCATCTTTCAGTGTGTCTTTAAATAGATTCCTTAAGTTGCCACTCGGCATGCTCTTTGATGAGCTCTTGCTGCTCTTGGATCATTTCGATGAGGTTTCTGATGGAACAATGGTTGAAGTCTTGCCAATGTTCGATCCTATCCAAGAGATATTTCTGCCCTTCGATGAGCTCTTGATGCTCTTTGTTCATTTTGATGAGCTTTTGCTGCTTCTTGTTGAGCTCTTGCTGCTTTATCATGGACTCTCCCAGCCAGAACGCTGATGTCGATTCGACATCTAATCGACGTCGAAGAAGTCTAGAGTACGTCTAATCTAAATGAATGTCTAGAAATATGGCAATTTAGACGTCTCTTGCTCTGAGTACTTTAGCAATCTATTTGTAATATATAAACCATCGGAAGAGAGTTTTTCATAAAATTTCGAGATTTTACTTTGTGGACTGCTTGCTTCGGCCTAGACGTCTATTCGATGTTTAGTCGACGTCTAATGTGTGCCTTTTGATTCGATCTATGTGCGTCAAAATAAGCGTATGTTTTGTACTTTGTCTACATTTGCTAAAAGTGAGATAAATATTTAGAAAACAAGGTAAAAAATATTGTGGATTGCTTGCTTCGGCCTAGACGTCTATTCGATGTTTAGTCGACGTCTAATGTGTGCCTTTTGATTCGATCTATGTGCGTCAAAATAAGCGTATGTTTTGTACTTTGTCTACATTTGCTAAAAGTGAGATAAATATTTAGAAAACAAGGTAAGAAATATTGTGGACTGCTTGCTTCGGCCTAGACGTTTATTCGATGTTTAGTCGACGTTTAATGTGTGCCTTTTAAAAAACGTTACCTATACACATCTGAAACTGAATTTAATACAATTTCAAATATAAGATCCAACTATGAATGTCGGAGCCGGGCTTAAAGTCTTGTGTCCACGATTCAAAAACTTGGTCGAAGATCTGGGACAAAGATGCAATTGGTTAATTTTTTAATTATTCATTTGCAATAATAATTTTAAAAAACCTGTATTTAACATTTATTAAACATTATTTGATATTTATTTTACATAAATTATTTATTTAAAATAATGATTTTAAAAAACATTTATTTAACATTTATTTGGCAATAATATAATATTTATGTAATATGGATTATTTGTTTGTAATAATAGTTTGAAAAAACATTTATTTAACATTTATTTGATATTAATTTAATATTTATTTTATATTAATTATTCATTTGCAATAATAATTTTAAAAAACATGTATTTAACATTTATTACACATTATTTAATATTTATTTTACATAAATTATTTATTTACAATAATTATTTTAAAAAACATTTATTTAACATTTATTCGGCAATAATATAATATTTATGTAACAACATATGTTAATTGACCGTTAAGATATAAATCAATACAAATGAAATAGCCATACGGTCCAAGCTTGGATCTTAGGCAGCTTAATATAATTATTCTCTATATGTATTAATACGCGTATTTTCCAACATATTAAACTGCGCGCCGATTATTTGTCGGACTTAAAACACAGCTATTGTTGGAACATTAGAAATTCCCTCTCCCTTCCCTAATTAAATCGATATCGATTTAATATTAAAATCACTGTAAAAACTTATTGCGAAAAATATTACCCCAGCCAGGGTTCGAACCTGGAATCTCCCGCATTCCGTTCGGGCGTCTTACCAAATCGACTACCGGGGCATGTGGTAATATTTATCGCAATAACCGGATAACAATAATTTGAACGTCTTTCTCAGGCGACGTGAATAAACAACATATGTTAATTGACCGTTAAGATATAAATCAATACAAATGAAATAGCCATACGGTCCAAGCTTGGATCTTAGGCAGCTTAATATAATTATTCTCTATATGTATTAATACGCGTATTTTCCAACATATTAAACTGCGCGCCGATTATTTGTCGGACTTAAAACACAGCTATTGTTGGAACATTAGAAATTCCCTCTCCCTTCCCTAATTAAATCGATATCAATTTAATATTAAAATCACTGTAAAAACTTATTGCGAAAAATATTACCCCAGCCAGGGTTCGAACCTGGAATCTCCCGCATTCCGTTCGGGCGTCTTACCAAATCGACTACCGGGGCATGTGGTAATATTTATCGCAATAACCGGATAACAATAATTTGAACGTCTTTCTCAGGCGACGTGAATAAACAACATATGTTAATTGACCGTTAAGATATAAATCAATACAAATGAAATAGCCATACGGTCCAAGCTTGGATCTTAGGCAGCTTAATATAATTATTCTCTATATGTATTAATACGCGTATTTTCCAACATATTAAATGTGTAAATATTTATGTAATATTGATTATTTATTTGTAATAATAATTTGAAAAAAAATTTATTTAACATTTATTTGACATTAATTTAATATTTATTTTATATTAATTATTTATTTGCAATAATGATTTAAAGAAAACGTATATTTAACATTTATTTGACATTAATTTAATATTTATTTTACAATAATTATTTATTTACTATAATTTTAAAAAACATTTATTTAATATTAATATTAATTTAAAATATTGTGGCGGTCTTCCGACCACACACACAATTTTCCGAGCAATCGGAGTAACGGCTCCGGCCGTACATAAACCACCGGGCCAGCGGAACGGCCCCGGCGGTACGCGCGCCGCGCGCGCGCTCGCCGATCACGCGCCACGCGCGTGGGCCCAACGTGCGGCCCGCGAATCTATACGAGAGTGCCGCCAACAGATGGCATATTTACTCGTATTTAAAATTCAACCACGAAGGATATATAAGGCCGTGCGGCGAGGGCCTAGACAGCTTTCGACTGCTATCCAAGCTCAGTGCCTGATAGTGGAAGAAGGGGTTTTGCAATTGTAACCTTGCCGTCGTCTTGCCGCCGAAGAAGCTTCGACCACCGCCGAGACGAGCAGCGTCACGCCTATTGCCGCCACCGAGATCTACGCAGCGGCCCCTGGACCATCGCCCAGGCAGACCGTGGCAGCTCATCCCGCTCGACCTCTCGCCGGTACGACGGACTCGTCCTCCACGGTAGGTGCTTCTCACGTGGGACGTGAGGGTTCGGCGCTACACCTCACCCCGGCTATCCTGGGACGTGCCTTCACTCCTGTCGCCGCTACCACTATCACCAGCGGAGAAGACGCGGCCCTCTCTACTCACACCTCTGCCACCATCACCTGTGGGGCAAACACATCAGGGGACGCAGACCACCTCTGTGGCCAGAGTTCATCAAGGCGTACAACACCAGCCTCGCCGCGACTCGAAAGAGGTGCAGACCGACCAGGAGTGGGAGGTCACATCGTCGCAGGAGCTACAGGCCGACGAGCCTCCACCGCTCGTGTCACAAGGCACGCAGACAGAGGAGCCTGAGCAGTCCTTCACGCCACCTGGGACACCGCCTGCCTGGAGGAAGTCCGGCCTCTGGCGGCGGACACAGACGCTCCCCGCCATCATCTGGCGCGAGCGAATAGCGCAGTAGCGCGAAGAAACAATCGGCCCTTTTCAGGGCCACCGCACAAGAAGAACCCAATCGGCCCTTTTCAGGGCCACCTTCAGCACACTAACACTACAACAACTGTACATAGTTAAATTAGAATAAACCATCTATTTATTATATACAGTGCCTCGCTCACTCGACGCTCCTACACACGCTGCGGCGTCTCCTACCCTGCGTAGGGCGCGCGACGCCCGAACAAATAGTGGCAAGCGGCCACAAATTGGTGACCCCGACGTGATAAAGGAGTACATATGTCAAAGGCAAGCCTGCACAAAACCGTCGAGATCGAGAGCGACGAGGAATACAAGGAGATGGAGGAAATCACCGCGAAGAAGATGGCGATCCGACTCCCTCCCTTCTGGCCGGAGGAGCCGGAGCTTTGGTTCGCACAGCTAGAGGGCCAATTTGCCCTAAGCGACATCAGAGATGACGACGCCAAGTACGCGTACGTCCTCTCGCGGATAGAGCCGAAACAGGCTAAGAAAATAAAGGACGTCATCACGCATCCCCCGGCAGAGTATAAATACGAGGCGATCAAGAAAGCGTTGATCCAGAGGCTCACCGACTCGCAGGGCCAACGGATCAGGCAGCTCCTAGAACACGAAGAGCTAGGAGACAGGAAGCCATCGCAGTTTCTCCGGCATCTGTCGACACTAGCTGGGACCACCGTCTCTAAAGAGCTGTTAAGAACGCTCTGGTTAGGGCGACTACCCCCGCAAACACAGGCTATCTTGGCTACTAGGATGGAAGACAGACTGGAAGATGTAGCGGACCAGGCTGACAGAATACACGAGGTCAACAGCAAGGCACTCGTCCTGGCAACAACCGTGCCAGCGCCTGCAAGCACAACCACAGACGCAGCCGAAACACGAGTGGACGCGCTGAGCAAACAAGTCGCGGCACTCACTTTGCAAGTAGCAAAGATGGTCAAATCCATCCAACAAGACCGCGCACGAGGCAGAAGCCGTTCGAGAAGCCGCAGCCAAGGTCGCCAACGCAGCAAGACACCCCACCGAGACGGAGTTTCTACCACCGTCGTTTCGGGGCAGAGGCACGAAAATGTACGCAACCATGTACATACAAGGCGGAAAACAAGGAGGGCAGTCATTGAGGGCGGCCAATGACAACAACCCCGGATCCCGCCGCCTGTACGTCACAGACCGTACGACCCAGAAGAAGTACCTCGTAGATACCGGATCAGATGTCAGCGTATTTCCCCACAGCAACAATCAGGGGGAAAGAAAAGCAGGAGCCTACCAACTTTTTGCGGCAAACGGGTCCGTAATAGAGACATACGGATTCGTCACCCTGCAACCAGATTTCGGGTTGAGAAGGGCACACCCGTGGCGATTCATCATTGCAGACGTAACCGTACCGATAATTGGGTCAGACTTCTTGTCGCACTATCACTTGCTACCTGATGTCAGGAACAAGAAGCTGATCGACGGGCAGACAAAACTTGCGGCTCCCGGATCCACTGGCACAAGCCAACTTACATCGATAAAAACACTAAAAATGGAAACGGGGTATCATGATATCCTGGCTAGATACCCAGGAATTGTGAACCCCAGCGTCAACGCCAAGCTCGAAAAAAACGGCACCAATCACCACATTAAAACGACAAAAGGCCAACCAGAGGCCTGTCGTCCACGTAGGCTGGCTCCGGACAGACTCCAAGCCGCCAAAACAGAGTTCAACCTTCTATTACAAGAAGGAATAATACGGCCTTCAAAGAGCCCGTGGGCATCACCACTCCACATGGTACCGAAAGGAAACGGTACATGGCGAGCCTGCGGAGACTACCGTGGAGTAAACGCTCGAACGATCCCGGACAGGTACCCAGTACCACATATTGAAGACTTCGCGCAAACCTTCCACGGGAAGAAAATCTTCAGTACACTGGACCTCGTACGGGCATACAATCAAATCCCCGTAAATCCAGACGACATACCGAAGACCGCAATCACCACACCCTTTGGCTTATTCGAATTTCTATATATGCCATTTGGGCTTCGCAACGCGGCACAGACGTTCCAGAGGTTCATAGACGAAGTACTGAGAGGCCTCGACTTCTGTTACGCCTACATCGACGACATAATCGTGGCATCCGACTCAGAAGAAGAACACAAAGACCACCTCCGTCAACTGTTCGAAAGATTAGAACAGTACGGAATAAAAGTCAACCCTGCCAAATGCATATTCGGAGGGAAGCAAGTAAAATTTCTGGGATACCTGGTATCAGCCGAAGGTACCACACCTCTACCAGAGAAGATAGAGGCAATCCGGAAATTTCCCAAACCACAAACGATAAAGCAGCTCCGACGATTCTTGGGCACGATAAACTTTTATCGCCGTTTCATTCCAGGCGCAGCAAAAGACCAAGCCCTGCTGAACGAAATGCTCAAGGGGCCTCGGATGAAAGGCAAAACACCAGTCCCGTGGACAGCGGAAACAGACAAGGCCTTCCTAAGTTGCAAGGATAGTTTATCGCGAGCAACCATACTGGCACACCCTGACCCAAGGGCAGAATTGGCAGTAACAACAGACGCCTCAGACATGGCAATAGGAGCAGTAATGCAACAGAGGACGAACGAAGGTTGGCAGCCACTGGCATTCCTGAGTAAGAAGCTCAACCGCGCACAGACAAAGTACAGCCCGTACGACCGAGAGCTCCTAGGAATTTACACGGCAATAAAGCACTTCAGGCACATGCTTGAAGGAAGGAACTTCGTGGTATACACCGACCACAAGCCCTTGACCTACGCCCTCAACCAGGATCCTCTGCGCAGCTCACCACGACAGGCACGACACCTCGAGTATATCGCACAATTCACCACGGACATACGGCATGTGTCAGGAAAAGACAACGTCGTAGCCGATGCACTATCGAGAGTGGAAGCAATACACCAGGCCATCGACTTCGAAGCACTGGCCAGATCACAGAAGGAAGATCCAGAAACGAAAGAATTGAAAGAAGGCAACAAATCACTACAGCTCACCGAGATTCCCATCCCGGGAAGCAAAACAACCATACTCTGCGATACATCCACGCCAACAGCCAGACCCTTCGTGACCAAGCCATACAGACAGCAGGTCTTTCAATCCCTGCATGGTTTGTCACACCCAGGAACAAAGACAACGGCTAGGATAATAGCAGAACGTTACGTGTGGCCAGGGATGCAGAAAGATTGTAAGCAGTGGGCACAGGCATGCATCCAATGCCAGAAATCCAAGATCACCAGACACAACAACTCGCCAATTGGAGACTTCAGAACTCCGACGAGGAGATTCGAACACATACACGTCGACCTGGTGGGGCCACTTCCAACATCAAAGGAATATAAGTACTGCCTAACCATCATCGACCGATTCACACGTTGGCCAGAAGCAATTCCCGTGCCCGATATAACAGCAGAAACAATAGCTGAACACATATTCAAAGAGTGGATAGCCAGATATGGCACTCCAACGCGGATAACAACAGACCAAGGACGCCAATTTGAAGCAGACCTCTTTCGAAGACTAACGCGCTTGACTGGGTCCAATCACATCCGAACTACAGCATATCACCCGGCAGCTAACGGGATGGTGGAGAGATTCCATCGACAAATGAAAGCCGCTATAAAATGCCACGAAACCACATACTGGACCGAGGTATTACCAGTGGTACTAATGGGCATCAGAGCAGCTTGGAAGGAGGACCTGAACGCAACTCCAGCCGAACTAGTGTTTGGAGAATCAATCCGTCTACCAGGACAATTCCTAAACACTCAGGAGACAACAAGCAGATCAGACACAGAGGACCTAGTAACAAGATTAAAACAGAACATGAATCAACTAAGTCCGAAAATCAAACGCCACGGACAGAGGTCCACATTTGTTTTCAAGAACATACAAACAACTCCAAGAGTATTCCTGAGGCATGATGCGCCAACGGGAGCTTTACAACCTCCATATGACGGTCCATACGAGGTGGTAAACAGAGGCGAAAAAAACATTCAAGCTAAAAATTAATGGTAGAACTATTAATGTCTCAATAGATCGGATCAAACCGGCATACACCTTGGAGGAGGACGACCACAGCCAAGCAGCCTCGGAGGACGAGAGCAGAAAAGAGCAGAAAGACCGACCAACTGCGGAGACAAAAACCAGGGCCGGGAGGACATCAAGGCCACCGGTACGATTCAACCTCGCCTAACCGGGCTCACCCTCAACCAGGGGGGTCCTGTGGCGGTCTTCCGACCACACACACAATTTTCCGAGCAATCGGAGTAACGGCTCCGGCCGTACATATACCACCGGGCCAGCGGAACGGCCCCGGCGGTACGCGCGCCGCGCGCGCGCTCGCCGATCACGCGCCACGCGCGTGGGCCCAACGTGCGGCCCGCGAATCTATACGAGAGTGCCGCCAAGAGATGGCATATTTACTCGTATTTAAAATTCAACCACGAAGGATATATAAGGCCGTGCGGCGAGGGCCTAGACAGCTTTCGACTGCTATCCAAGCTCAGTGCCTGATAGTGGAAGAAGGGGTTTTGCAATTGTAACCTTGCCGTCGTCTTGCCGCCGAAGAAGCTTTGACCACCGCCGAGACGAGCAGCGTCACGCCTATTGCCCCACCGAGATCTACGCAGCGGCCCCTGGACCATCGCCCAGGCAGACCGTGGCAGCTCATCCCGCTCGACCTTTCGCCGGTACGACGGACTCGTCCTCCACGGCAGGTGCTTCTCACGTGGGACGTGAGGGTTCGGCGCTACACCTCACCCCGGCTATCCTGGGACGTGCCTTCACTCCTGTCGCCGCTACCACTATCACCAGCGGAGAAGACGCGGCCCTCTCTACTCACACCTTTGCCACCATCACCTGTGGGGCAAACACATCAGGGGACGCAGACCACCTCTGTGGCCAGAGTTCATCGAGGCGTACAACACCAGCCTCGCCGCGACTCGAAAGAGGTGCAGACCGACCAGGAGTGGGAGGTCACATCGTCGCAGGAGCTACAGGCCGACGAGCCTCCACCGCTCGTGTCACAAGGCACGCAGACAGAGGAGCCTGAGCAGTCCTTCACGCCACCTGGGACACCGCCTGCCTGGAGGAAGTCCGGCCTCTGGCGGCGGACACAGACGCTCCCCGCCATCATCTGGCGCGAGCGAATAGCGCAGTAGCGCGAAGAAACAATCGGCCCTTTTCAGGGCCACCGCACAAGAAAAACCCAATCGGCCCTTTTCAGGGCCACCTTCAGCACACTAACACTACAACAACTGTACATAGTTAAATTAGAATAAACCATCTATTTATTATATACAGTGCCTCGCTCACTCGACGCTCCTACACACGCTGCGGCGTCTCCTACCCTGCGTAGGGCGCGCGACGCCTGAACAAATAGTGGCAAGCGGCCACAATATTATTTAACAATAACTATTTAATTATAAGAAATCATCATTTTTCTGTTATTGTTTTGCTCTATAAATTATGTGGCGGTAGGGGCCTACGGTTATGACATGTAGACAATATATAACACTTACATTAAATTAAGAAGTAGTTTACCACGTAAGGCAGTTGGCTCACGATCCAGAGGTCCCGAGTTCGAATCCCACTAAGGTAAGTGTGTTTTTTAAGACATTTAATCAGTTACAAATACTTATTTTCAGATGAAATCATCATAGGCTGCATCTTAAGAAACAAATTTAGTTAAAAAATAGTAATAAAATTTCGAAATAAATATAATTTTTTTTTATTTTGGGTGAATGTCGGAAATAGGTATGTGTCTGCCGTAGCTAAATAAGTGTCTGCCGTAGCTAAATTCTTATGACCCTTACCTAACTTACGACTAAAATTTAGCTACCGCACACAAATTCTTGCTGCCGTAGCTAATCTTTTTTTTCCGTGTAGTGTACTGAGTACTTCAGTAATACTTTTCTATGAGGGATGTCAATAAGACGTCGGAAAGACGTCGAGATCTTAGATCGATTAGACATCTAAATATGGACCGTTTTTAGGTCTATATAGATCTTAATTTAGATTAGACGTAGATGGTAGATAGATGTTAGCTCTAGACGTCTATTTGACGTCGGATCGACGTGACTATTCTGGCTGGGCTTGATGCTCTTCGATGAGATCTTGCTCCTCTTCGATCATTTCGATGAGGTCTCTGATGTGCGATCTGGTGTGGTCATGGTGAGATTTGATCATTTTGATGAGATCATACTGCCCTTTGATGAGCTCTTGATGCTTTTTGTTCATTTTGATGAGCTTTTGCTGCTCTTTGATGAGCTCTTTCTTTTCTTTTGTTATGGTGCCGAAATGTTGCTTTCGCCAGGAAAATACATAAGATGCGTGTGGCAATCTATAATATTACATTTATATATACATTTATTTATTTTTATTTGTTATACAAACATATATATATACATGAGACACAAGTAGAAGTTTAAATAACCACGGTCTTACATACAGGTCTATGAACGATGGTGGTGGGGGTAGGCCACGGTCTTCTACTCAGGTCTGGAAACTCCAGTGGTGGGGGTGTCTCGCTTAACGTCCACGTTTTCGGTAGTTCGCTCCGTGTCCGCACTAATCGTGTCGATCGAAAAGGGTCTAGAGACCCTGTAATAAGAGTCTAGCCATAAGCGATTTCGGGATAAACCAGTTCTGATACTTTTGATCAACTTTGCGTGATAATGACCTGACAACTATGGTCAATCGGTGTGCGGTGCCAAAGTGCGAGAAAAACTCGAAGAGTTTGAACCTCAAGCGTTCATTCTTTAAAGTGCCGGTGGACGAAACATTGCGCGATAAGTGGAGAGCTGCGATCCCGGGATTAAAGGCAACGCAATTTGTGTGCGACAGACATTTCGATGCCGGTTGTATTGTGAGGAAGTACGTGAGACACGATGCAAATGGACAGCTCCTCGCTGATGTAAGTAAAATTCTAACATACTCTGTATTTTCGGAGCTGATGAGCAGTCGGGATTTGCGAATACTAATTACATACGTGTTCTGATGCAGATTGCGTCGAGCGTCGGCAGCGTCTAAAAGAGAAGTTCGATGAAATTATTCGCAAGGAAGACTGGGAGGCAGATGATATTATTGAACGCGATCACGATTATTCCCTTTCGCCTGCACTTGATTGCATCATCTATTACGTCACAGGTTTCTATTTTCTATTATTTCTCCTAAACATTATCTGAAAAACATCATGGGCAAGCAATATTAGTGGGTGACAAGGTAATTACGCTTCATCGCTTCGACTAACATCTTTTAGTATGCAGTTTAATATCGATCGCTTATTAATCCCTTTAATGCAGGCTTACGCTTTATCGCTTCGAGTAACATCTTTTAGTATGCAGTTTAATATCGATCGCTTAAATCTTTGTTATCGCTTATTAATCCCTTTAATGCAGGCTTCAACATTTATATTTCGATGGGCCATTTTTCAGAACGGTTCTCTCAATTCTCAGCGAAAATGATTTCAAGCATTTGCAAAACAATTATACTGATATAATGTTTTGTGAACGCTATACGTTGTTCTCGCTGAGATACTCATTTTATATATTATTTCATGGGATATTTCAGGATATCTGTGCAAGCAAGTCCTTCGCCGATTTAAGTCCTGTCCTATTTGCTCCGAGGCTATCCTTAAGCCCGATAAAAATCCCACACCCGAGTCAACGCTGGTAGACCTGCGATCTCGAGGAGGATTAATTCATTCGAACCTCAAATTTTTTAATTTGATTCGTTACGTCGAAGAGTGTTTCGCGAAGCATGCCAAATCGTCCGAAGTCTTCGATCTAACAATCGAGGAGGTTCTCTCTAATTATAATTTTACATTCCCGTGTAAAGATCATGCCTCGGAGATTCTCTCTTATGCACTCTGTTATTATATAAGGTTGAGGATGCGCCAATTTACGTACCAGGAAAATCAAAAACTGAAAAAGAAATTTGTACCTCAAAGGAAATTGTCGAAATTGTCAAATCAATAAACAAGTTGATAATTAAAACCATGTCGCCTGCGCGTCATTCAAACCATGTCACAATAAGCAATTTTGTCAAAATCCTGCGAGAGAGAAGGATATACATTATCTCAATTATATCGCTGTAATATCGCTATTATTCGCTATCTACCTATTGCTGCAATACTTATAACACTTTTACAGCTGCCAAATGTGCTACGTTAAAGAGAAAATGTATATCCGTTTTTCTCGCAGGATTTTGACAAAATCGCTTATGGCCAGACTCTTATTACAGGGTCTCTAGACCACTTTTCGATCGACACGATTAGTGCGGACACGGAGCGAACTACCAAAAACGTGGACATTAAGCGAGACACCCCCACCACCATAAAATGGTGCGAGTTTCCAGACCTGAGTAGAAGACCGTGGGGTAGGCCCTCTTACTGATGTAATTTTTATTTTTTCTCCGTGGCCACGAAACGTCGCAACGATCTAAGAAAATGCGGCGGGAAATTTGCTGCGTTTTATCGCACATGTGTTCAGACTGTATTCCGTAACCACGGAGACTGTGTCCGTGTCCGCGTGTCCCAACATTTTTCTTAGTCTTGTTATTCGCATTTAAAATTATGACGAAAGCGTGTATCGTGCCGCAATGCCAAACAGGCTTTAAAACATCGAAGAAATGTTCTACTTTTAAAGTGCCATCGAACATTGTACAACGCGAGAAATGGTTAGCCGCAATTCCGGGTATCGTTGCACTTAAGCAATCGGAGTTTGTTTGTGAAAAGCATTTTGAAAGGCAATACATCCACAGAAAGTGGATTAAACGGGATTCAAATGGTCAGATTGTTGCTAAAGTTTATAAATTATTTGTATCGTTAAGTAGTATTTATTATATTATAATATTCTGTTCTTACTAACAGTTACAACTTAGGAATTGTAAATAGTGTTATTTCAATGCACTATGTGTTTATTTAAGATGTGCCTCATATAAGAGACCTCGACTCGACACGTCTGCTGTCCCATCAATTTTTGATTGCGCGTCTCCATCCATCAGCTCCAGTCAAGACATTATTAATGACAAGACATTATTAAAAGTTTTTTATACTCTCTGTATATGATATACAATTATATAACATATTTATTTGTATTAAGAAATATTAAAATACATTTAAAAATACCCAATCTTCGGCGGCATTGTATCATAAAAAAGCATAAGTAAAATGTATAAAAAAATATACACACAAATCCGAGATGTCCACTACTACCTTATTTTATTAATTTTCTAAATTGCTAATAGAAAAATCATATCAAAAGTTTTTTTTTGCATTTCTTTGAGATTTATATTATTTTGCAATCTTAATAAATACGAGGTAAGTATTGAGGCGCGACAGACGCATACATATATAGGCTGTTAGAAAGAGATTGACAATTTGTTTCTGACCGGTATTCATAGTCAAATCTTATATTTAAGACCGTCTTAAGTGCAATCTTAAGATGTCATGAACCAATCACAGAACCATATTAGCGCTTTAAGACATTACTTAAGACGGTCTTGAAATAAGATCCGACTATGAATACCGGCCTCTATCTCTCTAGACTCTTACTTCTAGGGACTCTAGTATTTTCTTAGATCGCTGCTGCGCCTCTTGCGGCCATGAAGCGAATTAGATTTTACTTCAATAAGACGACCACCCCCCACCACTAAAATTGGAACTCGTTCAAAGACCTAGGCCGGTATTCATAATCGGATCTTATTTCAAGACCGTCTTAAGTAATGTCTTAAGACGCTAATACGGCTCTGTGATTGGTTCATGACATCTTAAGATTGTACTTAAGACGGTCTTAAATATAAGATCCGACTATGAATACCGGCCCTAGGGTGCGTTCCGAGTAACGCATGAAGCGCGTAGACTGCATAGAAAGTCGTTCCGATTTAGCCAATGCGCGCATTGGGAGCGCTTTGATAGTGCTGAGGATTCCCTAGATTGTACTAAACGTCCTGAATTCTTAGCACTCCTCTCAGCGCATTGACTGCTTCTATTTCGACTTGAGGCAGTTGATGCGTCTGATGCGTTTATGCGGTCTATGCGCTTCTTGTGTAATTCGGAACGAACAACAAATGAGTCCGCCATGGGATTCGTATGATGTTAACCAACTAACACTTTTTTAAAAAAATTAGGTGTGAAATCGATTGTATTTTGTTTGTAGATTATTGTAGTGCATTTATTTTCGTTGGTAGTTTATAATTAATTTTTAATAATTATTTAATTATAGACCATAAAACTATGAAACTAGCCATGTATTATGAAATTAAAAAAAAATAGGTCTGAAAAATAGGTCGATTGTATTTCGTTTGTAGGTTTTTGTAGTGCATCCATTTTTGTTTGTTAATCCTTAATTAATTTTTAATTAAATGTTTAAAGTGTCAGTCGTCGGCTAACATAATATGTTACATCAAACATATTATAAAATAAAAAAGCTCTTTTGTAGTTAATTGTATTTTGTTTGTAGAGTTTTATAGTAAAGTTAAGAAGTTTTGTAGTCTCCTTAAATTGTTTGTAATTGTTTGTAATTGTTTGTAAATTAATAAATACATTTGTGGAACTATGTAGCTACCCGATAATCAATCTGTAGAAACCAGGCATTGCAGTAAACTCTCCAACGACTCTAACATGAAAGATCTCCGGAGCGCCAGCGTCGTTTCTAGATTTTTTGGGTAACTACATATAGTTCCACAGATACATTTATTAATTATAAACAATTTGAAGAGACTACAAAACTTATTAACCACTACAAAACCCTACAAACAAAATATATTTTCTTAACTTCTTGATTTCACTATACAAAACTCTTCAAACAAACTATATTTTATTTGTAGAGTTTTGTAGTAAAGTTAAGAAGTGTAGTTTCTTCAAATTGTTTATAATTAATAAATACTATTTGCCGAACTATATGTAGCTACCCGACAATCAGAGATCTAGAAACGACGTTAGCGCTCCGGAGATCTTTCGTGTTCGAGAGAATTGACTGCAATGCCTGGTTCCTACAGATTAATTGTCGGGCAGCTACATATAGTTCCAAAAATGTATTTATTAATTATAAACAATTTTTAAAGAGACTACAAAACTTCTTAACATTACTATAAAAAATAAATACAAAATACAATTAACTTTAAGAGCTTTTTTATTGTATAATCTGTTTGATGTATCATATGATGTTAGCCGACGACTGACACTTTAAACATTTAATTAAAAATTAAATGGACTAACAAACAAAAATAAATACACTACAATAAACTACAAACAACATACAATCAATTTTACACTTAATTTTTTAGAGAAAAAAGTGTCAGTCGTCGGCTAACATCATACTAAGCGCCATGGACGTTGAACACGTACGGACGTACTTTGTTCGGAAAAGATACGTAAAAAAAACAGAAAACAACGTGACAAAAAACATAAAGAGCAAATTGACGTACAGAAGTCGTTATAGTCTCTATATTGCAACAATTTCTTAATAAAATGTAGTTTGTACTCTTTAGACTTGCAAGAAATAAGTTTAAAGTTAAGCGTTATAATATAAGTTGGAGTTTTGAAGGTTATTTATTTTATATTAATTACACAGAGAGAACGGTTTCTTTGAATTTAATAAATTTTATTGCATCTAAACAAATTTGATGATTGGAATGGTCCAAACAAACTAATATTTCGATCAATAAGTACGATTGTTTAATTTTTCAAAGAATATATATCTTTGTCTTAAACAAAAAATTGTTTAAAACGGAAGACATAGGGTCCGTTCCGAGTTACGCATGAAGCGCTGTAAGCATCATTCTGTCTTCGTTGCACATCATATATCAAACGAAGATGGAGCGATGCTTACAGCGCTTCGTGCGTAACTCGGAACGCAGCCTAGGAATAACATAGTCGCATCCTTTTTTAATACACTGTGTTGAAAAAGGATGCGACTATGTTATTCTTATTCCTATTGCCTGTTGTCTGGCATTGTGTCTGGGGCTTTAACCATGCCACACGGCCACTTGCGCATGCACGGGTGCTTTCCAATTGTTTAACACATTCTAACACAAACATACACAGGAAGGCACAAAGTGTAGCGATGTGCACGACTCAATTGGAACAAAGTGTGTATACTAATGTGTACGCTGTGCACGGTTTGATAAAACTTTAACTCTATACAGGCGTTCAGGTGCGCAAGAAATAAAGTACACTGAATTGCTTTAGTAATCGTGTCGTTACGTTAGACCTTTTATTCTGACAGTAACCGTCATGGACGACAAGAGAGAACAGAAAAGAAATACAGAATGTGAAGACGCGTATACATGACTCTACTACTAATGCCATCTAGTGGCTGATAAAAGAACTAAACAATTCACCAATGAGAATCTACTTTAACTGACCAATAAAATGTTAAGCTAAGTCTGCAACACTCCTCCTCATTTTATTAAATTAAATTGACCATCCCTCTTAGTTTTTCCAATCTCCGAGTGTTCAAAGGCTTCGTCATCATGTCTGCAATCATCTCCTCGGTTGGACAGTACTCGCAGAGTATAATTCCTTGATCCACATAGTCCTTGACGAACTCGACCTTTGTATCAATGTGCTTACTCAGATTTGACAGTCTCTCAGTCTCAATAAATTTGAGACAACTCTGATTGTCTTCATATATTCTTGATGGACCCTCTACAACCTGGTGCATGTCGTTCAGCAGTCGCCTCAACCAAGATGCTTCTCTAGACGCCTCAGACAGTGCAATAAACTCCGCCTCCATAGTTGATAGTGCGACCACACTTTGTTTGCGGCATCCCCAGCTGACTAGACCACCGTTGACGAAGAAAACATAGCCACTGTTAGACTTTCTATCTGCTCTGTTCTCTGCCCAGTTTGCATCTGAGTATCCGTATAATAACTCATTTGTATCCTTGCTATTTCCGAGTACCAGTTTCATGTGCATTGTTCCCTTTAAGTATTTCAGCACTCTCTTCAATTCATTCCAATCTTGTTGGTGCGGTTGACTGACCTTTTGTGCTAAAATAGATATACTTGCTGAAATGTCCGGTCGTGTGTTTACTGAAATGTATAGTAAACATCCAACAAGTTTTTGGTAATCCTTATTCGATAGTAATAAATCTCTGTCCGAAGTTTGACTTGCTTTCAGATATCCAACGTTCATTGGGACGCTTGAGACTTTTGCATCTTGAAAACCAAATTCAGCTATCACCCTTTGAATGTAGTTTGATTGACACAGGTAATATATTCCGTATTCATCTTTGACGATTTCAATGCCAAGATAATGTTTCGCGTCACCTAGATCCTGGATTTCAAAAAACAAACTGATATCAGTCTTCATTCGGTCTATAGTCTCATTTGATTTTGCTGCGATAATTATGTCATCAACGTGAACAATAAGAAAACACCATTCATGATCCTCATCCTTCTTGACATAAAGACATGGATCAGCGATACTTTGTGTAAAATTAACTTTAGTTAAAGTCTTCTTGAGTTCATCATACCAAGATCTTGCTGCTTGTTTCAGTCCGTACAAGCTTTTCAGCAACAAACAAACTAATTTTTCCTTTCCATTATTAACGAATCCTGGTGGCTGTCTCATGTATATCTTCTCTTTCAGTTTCCCATTTAAAAATGCTGTCTTGAAATCGAGATGTCGTACAGTATACCCCTTCTTCGAAGCAACTGCTAATAATGTTCTAAACGTCGCTTGCCTTGCAACTGGAGCAAAAACCTGGTCGTAATCAGTACCATATTTTTGGGAAAACCCCTGTGCCACCAGTCGCGCCTTGAAACGAATTGTATTTCCTTTAGCATCAGTTTTTACCTTGTAGATCCACTTGCATCCGATTGCTGTTCGGCCTTCTGGCAATTCACATAATTTCCACGTTTCGTTTTTCTTTAGTGAATCCATCTCTTCTTCCATCGCTTGAATCCACCGTGCTTTGTTTTTACTCGATAAAGCCTCAGATAATGTTTTAGGATCACTTATTTCGTCAGTTGTTGTTTTTGCCGTATCTCGCGTTAACAGCGTTAGCCGTTGTGGTGGTATACCCTTAGTTGATCGCTTTGAAACTCTTCTTGTAGATTGCGGCGCCTCCTCCTGAAGATGATCCTCTTTATTTATTTGATCTGCATTACTTTCGCCTTGACCTTTTTCATCTTCACTGTTGTCATGCGTATTATCAGTGAATGATTGAAACTCCGCATCTGAATTGCTTTCTTGAGTGACCGTTGACTCAGATGATTGGTCCAAACCATCTTCAACTTCATCATTGTCTGTTTCATCCGTAGTACCAAGTTCCTTCCTTTGACTCGAAATTATTGATGAATCCACTTCTATTTCACTTCCTTTGTTGCTCATTCTCGAACTTGTAAAACGAACATCACGGCTTACAATTATTTTTCTGTGAATCGGATCGTAGCACCGGTATGCTTTAGAGTTTTCATCATAACCAATGAAAATCATTGGTTTTGCTACATCGTCCAACTTTCGTCGCCTTTGCTCTGGAACGTGAACAAAACATTTTAAGCCGAATATCTGAATATGTTTTACCTTTGCTTTTTCTCCGTTCCACTTTTGATATGGTGTTGCTTCAATTGCTCTGGTAGGTAAACGGTTTTGAAGATAATTCGCTGTGTTTACTGCCTCCGCCCAGAATGTATAGGGTAAATCTGCATCCAAGAGCATACACCTTGCCATCTCTATAAGGGAGCGATTCTTCCTTTCAGCAATTCCATTTTGTTGAGGTGTGTATGGCGCTGTGTACTGTATCTAAATACCTTGACTCTTTAAATATTCAGCAACTCCTTTACTGGTGTACTCTCCTCCTCGATCCGATCTTATGACTTTTGGCCGCTTAGAAAATTTATTCTTTACCATTTCTACGTACTCCTTAATTTTTACTTCTACCTCTAATTTTTCTCGAAGAAAATAAATAACTGTATATCTTGAGAAGTCATCAATGAATGTGAGCACGTATCGTTTGCCGCCCAGTGAGGTAGTCTGCATGGGCCCGCAGACATCAGAGTGAATTAAATCGAGTACAGACGTTGACTTGCTTGATGATTGCTTTGGAAATGGTAAGCGTGTCATTTTTGCTTGAAGACACACTTCGCATTGGACTTTGATTCCACAATGACAAATCTTCAGCTCGTTGACCATGCCTTGTGAACACATTTCCTTGATTGCATCTGGATCCCGATGGCCAAAGACTCGATGCCAGTGGTGTATGCAATTTGATTTATGTTCGGTGGAATGCTTGATTGCATAAACTTCATGTGGTCGACACAATTTATACAAATTTCCATTTGCTTCGGCGATTGCTATCTGTCTTTCGCCATCCTTGATTTCACAAAATTTGCTTGAAAAGTTAACTGTAAAGCCTTTGTCAATTAACCTTTTCACCGACAACAGACTTCCGTTGATCTGAGGTGCGTACAAGACATCAGTTATAGTTGCGTATGTTATTTCACCATCCGAGTTTACAAGTTTGATTTTGCATGTGCCCTTGCCTCGCACACACACCTTCTCGCCGTTTTCCACATTCAGACTGCTGCTGTCCGTATGTTGAAATGAGGTTAAACAATTTTTGTCACTTGTAACGTGACTCGTCGCACCCAAATCTACGATCCAATCACCAAAGCTGTGTGATGAAACCATAAACATAAATTCATTATTGTGCTCGACTTTATTTGCTTTGTCGCTAACTACCGTTTTTGCTGCGACTGTCTTATCTTCTTTGTCTTTCTTTTCTTTCCATGACTTATACTTGTGGCAATCCTTTTTTATGTGACCACTCTTTTTACAGAAAAAAACAAGACAATTTACCTTGAGTTGTTTTCAAAACCGAACCGTTTTGAGTGCTGTTACTGCTATCGATTTCTTTACGACGATTATGTTCATCAATTAATTTTGACTTTACCAACGGCATCGTTAAATCAGCTTCCGATCTTGCTTCAAGCGCCGTAACCAACGAATCGTAGCTCCTGGGTAGACTGCTCAAGATCATTGCCACCGTCCATCTTTTTGACAATTGTTTCTCGCCGAGATCAACTAACCTTTGAAATAAATTTGTTAGCTCAGAAATATGATTTTTCATGTTATCTCCTTCACTCATTTTGGAGCTGCAGATTTTTCGCATAAAGCTAAAATTTCATGCGAGCGAAGAAAAGCCAGCGTTTACTCCCACTCCACCTTCACTGTAAAGCCAGCGTAGAATAGCTAATGCTATCGCCTCTATCATTTTCATGGAGCGAAGAAAAGCTGGCGTATTACCCCCACTCCACGCAATGCAAAGTAGCATTAAAAAGCTGAGCTAACGCTACTTAACCTAGAAGAAGAAGAACTGTGTATAATAAAAATGGAGTACTCCAATTATTATAGACAGTACATCGCGTACGTTGAATATTACAGACGTACAGTAGCAGCGCAACGAGACTGCCAAATAAAGCCGCTTTGTCAGTCGGTTGTGTTGGTGGAGGAGGAGGAGGTATAAACGGCGGAATATTACTCGAATTTCATCTCAAGAACGTGTCAAATGAGATACTAAGGTCCGAATTAATAGAAATTTCTCAGTTGTCAAGATCAGTCTGTCTTTGTCTCGCGTATATCGTTTCACCATACGCTAGACAAAGACAGACTGATCTTGAAAACTGAGAAATGTCTATTAATTCGGACCTAAGAATGGAATTTTTATACTTTATACTTTGACTCACAATCAGTTTAATAATCATGTTTCGATTAGAAATCAACTGACGTTGTTTTCAGCTGAGAAGCAGAACAATTATTATTTTACCTTATGGATGTATTATAGCGGAAGCCTGATCGCAGTTTCAATTTCTATTATCCAAGCTAAGACATATCGGATATATAATAAGTTATTTTGTAAATAAATTTTCTATTTTTCTATTTTTATTGTTTTACATTAAAATTAGGGATCAATAGAAAAAAATTATTTGCAATGCGTATATTTCCACATAGAGAATTTCCATAGATACTAAATAAACAATATTTTCAATATTGTTTAAATAGAGTAGCTATGTGTGAATTACATAGCAAATACACAAAAATATAAACAAAAAGTGTTTTGACAATCCAGAATCATAATTCAAGTTAATTTGTTAATAAATCTACAAATAATATGCTATTGTTGAATAAAAATAAAATTAAAATCTATAACATGAGATACGATAATATACACGAGCGTGATATAGATACATATATCAATTTTAAGATTGCTCAACGGCCAACATCTCTTGATGAATTAAATGTATATAGTATGATTTACAAGGCCCATCAATTTTGATAACGATGCAGCCCATGTATCTAGAAGAGCAGCTTGTTCTATGCGTTCCAGTAAAACGGACTACGTCAGCTAGGCGATCTGTACGCGCGCTGATTACTCCAGTCTCTACCAAATTGCAAAGACATGCTTCTGTTTCTTCAGTCGGAAGATCTAGTAACTCATCCATGCGAGTTAATGTAATCTAAAAAAATGTTTCTTTATATATCTACATTCTATGCATGATATTATTAAAGTAAAACTATCGTCAAATAAATATTTTACTATTTCATATTTTTCAACTAAATTTCGAATATTGACAATTTTGTATGATATAACTTAATACATATATACTTTTCATTATCATTTAAACACGTTCTGAATAATATATAAACTTACATGGTCTACAACACGGTTTCGCAAATCTGCCCATCGTTTGCATCCCAAGGATGCGGATCTATTTCATTTTTGTGAAGCATATTTTCACATATGCCACAGGTGTACAATAGAGTTTCCTACAATATAACAAATACAAATTAACACAATATAACAAATAAATTTATATTACTTAAATAAATAAGAAATAAAAAGCAACCTAACCTATAAGTATGCTCATTACTGTATAATATATACTAACTTCGTTTGTATTTTCTGGCGATGTAAAATTATCGGTTCCTTCAGCCATACTAATAATTTTTTAACTTCGTTCTTATAATTTTTTAACTTCTTTCTCTCTGTGTCACCACGTGTACTTCTTTATTTCTGTGTCACCACGTGTTTTCGGCGTTCGGCGTTGTTTCGCTAAAAGTTCAACCGTGTTGAACTTTTAGCTAAGCAACGCCGTAACGCCAACCTTGACGAAAATTGATGGAGTGGGGGTAAAACGCTGGCTTTTCTTCGCTCCGTGAAATTGCACCTTAAGACTGACTTTATTGCCCAACGAATCCTTTTCATGCTATTCCTTCAATGCTAACCATGTAGCGCTTGCTGTTGTCTTTGTCCGAATAAGACTTAATTGGCTATCTTCTACTAACAAACCTATCATCGAGCGAGCCTGGTCATCCCGTCTTTGCCAGTTTGCTATTTCATTTCTATTCGCGCCGTTGGCATCTGGTTCCGGCTTTACTTCATTGAGGACGCTCCACAGATTTTCCTTGATCAACAGTAGCTCCATTTTATACTTCCAGGTAAAATAGTTCTCACCATTCAGTTTCGCAATTGTGATCTTTGAGACGTCCGCCATTTTTTCCGTACGCCTTCGCGACACACCGTCGCCGTACTATTTCTCGATTTTCAAAAAAAATGTACCTTTTAACTTTTATCTGCGACACCTTTTATTCTGGGCCCATAACCTGATAGAACTTTAACTCTATACAGGCGTTCAGGTGCGCAAGAAATAAAGTACACTGAATTGCTTTAGTAATCGTGTCGTTACGTTAGACCTTTTATTCTGACAGTAACCGTCATGGACGACAAGAGAGAACAGAAAAGAAATACAGAATGTGAAGACGCGTATACATGACTCTACTACTAATGCCATCTAGTGGCTGATAAAAGAACTAAACAATTCACCAATGAGAATCTACTTTAACTGACCAATAAAATGTTAAGCTAAGTCTGCAACACGGTTTTGGGTAGAGTTATTCATTATTGTGATATAAGATAATTCGAATTACTTATTGCTTCAATAATACTCTTGATATTTTCGTTGATTTGTAGTTTTTTCGCCTTTTTGAATAAAAAAGAAAAAAAAATGCCCGGCCACTCATTTATAGCCGCCGTGGCTAGTAACTATTTCATTGTCACTAGAGAACACAAGCTTACACAGCCGACTAGTAGCTCTCGGGCGAGTACGGATGTGTAGCGTTGTGTCGACGATTACGGCAATTGGAACACAACTTGTGTCGCCTAGAGACCTAGATAATCAGAGATGCGACATTGAACCTCATGGCCTGATTGGCTGCCTAATCACGTGGTTATAACGCCATTTTGCTTCCCTATAATTGCATTTTATTGACAATCAATGGTACGTATAATGCACATTTGTATAATGTTAATGGCAATTTATTGGTGAAAACAATAATAAAAAAATATCTACAGTGATTTTATTTAGGAAACACTTACTCTTCCCCCTTCTTCTCCTTGCAACTTAACCTCACTCAGGCTGCGTTCGGGGAGCGCGCTATTAGCGCTATTTGCTTGTTCTATCCTTGTTTTACCTCTAGTGAGCGATAAAGATAGAATGACGCTGTTAGCGCTAATAGCGTCTCCCCGAACGCGCCCTCTGTCAATTTCTCTCACTTTATGGGTGCATTCGGGGAGACGCTATTAACGCTATAAATGCAAACGCTATAAACTACGTTCGGGGAGTCAATAGCGCGATATCGATAGCAAACTCCCCGAACGCAGCTTTAGAATAAAATTGCAATATGGCCGATGATGCGAGTTGTGCGAGTGCCAAGTGTGAATAACAAACGAGTTTTTTATTTTAACTTTATTTATTGAGTTTTATGCCATTATTTTACCTACAACTTTTATTTGATCATAATTACACAGCAAATAGAATACTACCTACATAACCTGTATCATCAATTATTTACCATTCTTTGCACTCGCAGCATCTTCTGGAGACAATTTCATAGAATAATTTGTTCCATTTTCTTCATCAAACAGATTAATTTCAACGTCACTTGGTCCTTGGTCCATTGTTGGAATTGACATTGGTTACGTTTCGTTATCTGTAGTATTCTGAAAGCAGCCCCTATACGCAATCAAGTGTTCGAGGAGAGAATAAGCGCCAATAGCATTTCGTGCCTCACCTCGAAAATAATAGCGAAAATAGCGCGAGTGATGACGTCACGCTGCCTTTAGAGTGACGTCATCATTGTATATCATAGCGCCACAAAGCGTCTCCTCGAACGGTTTTGGACGATAATTGTGCTAATAGCGTGCTCCCCGAATGCACCCTATAAGTACTCATAATGGAAGCAACATGGCGGATAATCGGAATAATCGCGATTAGATTGCGATAGCTCGATATATCTAACCTGACCTGACCGTCAATGACTAAGTTTCCACCGAGGGTTCGTACTGGGTCAGAGTCGGGTCAGAATCGAGTTGGGGTGATCGCTCTTGCGGTGGAAACACCAAACTCGATCGTGAACTCTACCCAACAAAATTTTAAGGTAGGGTCTAAATGAGGTTCGATGGAAACGACAAGAGTTGAGTTAGCGTTACTGTAGTGTTGCCAATTTGATAGATGAGTTTATACATAAGTCTTCCAGAAGACGTTTTACTTCATACTGTCGAGTATGTAATATGAGAAATAATTTATGCATATTACTTTGGTACTGTGCAACTAATACTATGGCTCTCGAATCCATAATATTTTAAATGTTCTGATAGTCACATAACCTTCAAGCTACTGTTGACATTTTGCACAGTTGGTAACGTTCAACCTGGCCGCAACCCTGGTGTAACTCTGGTGCAACACTGGTTCGGTGGAAACAGGCAAGTCAACCCAACTCTGACCCGACTCTAACCCGATTCTGACCCGGTTCGAACCCTCGGTGGAAACTTAGTCAATGTCGCATCTCTGTTATCTAGGACTCTAGTGTCGCCGTGTGCACGAAAGTGTCTAGGGATATTGCAATTGGAAAGCACCCACTGTTATTAGTTCTGTGGCACATGCAAAAGCATGCGCATGCTCTGTCAGCTCTGTGGCCACATGTGCATGTCCGTGGCCGCACGCGCATGCAAAAGTGCGCGAATTTGAAACGTATGCATACTTATAATGCATAAATATAAATATGTACTTTTCATATACCAACTACTCTGCTTTAACAAATTATTTCTGCTACAGATATTAAGCGTCAAAGTTAACAGAAATAATTTATTAAAGCAGAGAATAGTTGGTATATGAAAAGTACATATTTATATACCAACTATTCATTGTACATATAAATATATACGATGAATAAGTACATATAAATATGTACTTTTCACATACCAACTACTCTCTGTTTTAACAAATTATTTCTGCTACAGATATTAAGCGTAGAAGTTAACAGAAATAATTTAAGGCAGAGAATAGTTGGTATATGAAAAGTACATATTTATATACCAACTATTCATTGTACATATAAATATATACGATGAATGAGTACATATAAATATGTACTTTTCATATACCAACTATTCTCTCTCTGCTTTAACAAATTATTTTTGTTAACTTCGACGCTTAATATCTGTAGCAGAAATAATTTGTTAAAGCAGAGAGTAATTGGTATATGAAAAGTACATATTTATATTTATGCATTATAAGTATGCATACGTTTCAAATTCGCGCACTTTTGCATGCGCGTGCGGCCACGGAGCATGCGCATGTGGCCACAGAGCTAACAGAGCATGCGCAAGTGGCCGCGGGGCATGGTTATATCATCGTAAACAATAAAAAATTATTGTAAAATTGCACAAACTTAAACATTTATTAATATTTTGGTAAATTTGTCACATTCAAAGTTTCACATATTCATGATTGTGTACAACCTAACAAAATTTGAAATGTTTTTTGGTTTTTTACTGTAGAGGTTTGATTGATTGTGCTATTTATGTATTACATGTTCGAATTTTATGTTTCAGATAATTTTCTAGATTATTTTGCTGTCAGAAATAGCTTATAATTTTGAAGACATGAATCACATTATAGTGAAAGATCAAAATAGTATACTACATATGATTTAGATAATGAAAAATGTAACCTTTCAATTTTCGTGCAAGTTTGTAATGAGATAAAAAGTAACATTCAATGAGGATTGAAAGAGGTAATTTTTTCGACTCCAAATTTATCATTTATTGTATTTATTTCTATTGAAGTCACCTTTTCGTGATGATGGAATATGTTCCCATTCACGAATCTCTACCCCTATCATAAACCCAGGACTGAATTGTCATTTTCAGGTTATTTCCTACGACAAGGTGTTTTGGTTAAAAAATGTAATGGAGGTTTTGATAAAAAAATATTTTTACAAGAATTTAAAATACGAGGAAATACGTGATTTATTGCTAAAAGTACATGGTATTGAAACGTCTCTAAGTACTATTAAAAGAACCCTTTCATCATTCGGCCTACAAAGAAAAAATATTCAAGAAAATAATATTAAAGAAATATGCCGGGCTATTGTGGGAGAACTGCACTCAGTTGGTTACAATTTAGGATATAGTTCATTGTGGTTGAAATTGAAAAAAAGTATGGTCTGACTGTAAAGAGGAATACAGTGTATAATATCTTGAAAATTGCAGATTCAGAGGGTCTGGCAGACAGATTAGCTAATAAGCTTCGCACAAAGGGAGTACCTTAGTCCAGGTCCAAATTTCATGTGGCATACAGATGGTTACGATAAATTAAAACCGTTTGGTTTTGCGATACATGGTTGTATTGATGGCTTTTCGAGGATCCCAGATAACACAAGCATTTTCTATGAATACTCTATAAATATTTTTCGGAAATATTAGAATATTCCCACAATATGCTAATAAGATGGAAATAATGTTTTATGAATATGTATAGAATGTGAAAATGGGACTAGTTTTAATATTTAAAAATAGGTTAAAAGAATATTCTGTATTATATTCAAGGAATATGAAAAAAAGCTTTATAGAATGTCAAAATAGAACCAGTTTTAATATTGAAAAATAGATTAAAAGAATATTCTGTATTATGTTCAAGGAATATGAAAAAAAGCTTTTTAAAACTATCTGAATAATGTTTATAGAATGTTTCAAAAATAGGTCATCCAAATCGTACAGCAGATGTTTATGCAAATATATATTTTGATAAAAAAGAAAGTAAGGAAAGGTATAAAGTGAGAATTAAAATATTTTATCATATATATATATAGAGGTATATATGATAAAACATTTTAATTCTCACTTTTACCTTTTCTTACTTTTTTTCCTATCAAAATATATATGTTTGCATAAACATGTGCTGTACAATTTAGATTGTATAATGTATATATATATTGATATATGATAAAAAATTATACAAATAACATTAATATAATTGTAAATTCTGTACGTTTATTAATAACACATATTTTTATTATGTTATATAGTAATACATAAACGTAAATTATATATATAAACTTTTATATGACTATAATATATTATACATATATGAACTTACATGACTAATGTATAAACATAAAAATACATATATGTATATAGGAACTTTTGTGCAATATAAAAATAAATGACATTACAATTACAGACCAGAAAATACTTATTACAGAAATAAATATTGCATGTGTGCATAAAAGTAATTAAATAACATTAAATAAGGCACTTTATGTTACTTTATGCTAATAATGACTCTTTTTGCGTTTTTACGTAAATTAACAAGTATTTTCTAGTCTGTAATTGTAATGTCATTAATTTTTATATTGCACAAAAGTTTTTATATTATTTATGTTTGTTTAGGATTGGATAAAAATTCGATAAAGTCGGTATAATGGGCGCTGTAGCGACAGCAAACGGCCCTGGTGCGAGCACAAACAACCCTCGGGATCGACCCGAGCTTGCCCGGAATCACCCGGTTGTCGCGCCTATTATTCCGACCTCGCGGTTGCACACCGCGCACGCGTTTCCTAATTTATGTATACCGCGCAACGCGTTACATCGTGGATCGATGGTGATTCGTCCTTTGCAAGCTCAACGACCCCCGTCGAGGGTCTCCTATCGGGACGAAGGACGATCGTGATCGATCCGCGCTCTCTTCCGTTCGGTCTCTCTAAGAGAAAAGTCGAGCCGGCCGTTCGCGGAAATTATAATCTCGGGAGTGTTCTCGAAAGCAATTGCGCGGCGTTCGTTAAGTTTCATCGCGAGCCGCACCCGCTCGATTGGTCGCCGCGTGAAACATCGTACATCGCTCTTTCGTTCACGTGAAAGGAAGAGTGAACCGGTATTTGTCGCGTTAGCACCCGATCGATTGGTCATCGCGCGAATTCCGGGAAATTGGGTACGCATCGAGCACCCGTGCAAAGGGTTGCCTCGTGCACACAAGTTTCGTCGCGATCTGCACCCGCTCGATTGGTCGTCGCGCGAAACGTATCATTCCCGAGTTTTCCGTTCGCCAAAGATTCGAAGTGGCGAATCATTGTAACGGATCACGCATTTACGCCGTGCGGGGTAGCGTGATCTTCCGAGAAAGAACCGTGTCGACGTCGAAACCGTCACACGATTCAACACGAGTTTTCGCAAGTGCATCCTTCCGATCGTTGCGAGAAACCGGCGAGGGCTCCGAGGAGCATTTATCTATTCAAGCGAAGCAGGCGGTCGATCCCGATATCGAGCCCGCTCGCGGCCATCTTGTCGTTCCGCTCCGTTCTCATCGTTAACGCGGAATTACCGCGTCTCGTACATTTAAGTTACGTTTCATGTAAAACTCGTGCCCGCTATCGCGGTCCGAGTTACTATAAGGGCGTCTGAGCATCTCGCGAGTCAGCGCGTTCGCGGTCGCTCATCTGCGTCGCGAGAAAGATATCCGTCGGTCGCGTTCAAGATCTCCGATCGCGAGGGCGGTAACCACGCGCTCTTCAAGATCTCCGTTTCGCGAGCCATCGCAGAGGATCCGAGTGACGCAAGATTTCCGTTCCGACATCTCCGCAGATGCTCAGTCCGCTCGGTCGCGCGAGTGCGAAACATGTTGTAAACTTTCGTGTGAATAAATTGTGCTCGTGAATAAAAAACAAAAGTGCGCGTGTCATCTCTCTCCCCTCCTCGCGAATCCTCTCGGACCTTGCCTCGCGCCCGTGTCAGGGTGGTCCCGGCATTCAATTTCGTGTCCCGAGGTTACCTCGGCCGAGCACGAAACATTCTGGTCCTTCGAGCCGGATCGAGGCAATTCACATTTCCGAGGATTGCGAGAGTGTAGACACGCATCTCAGGAACCTCGACGAACATCATGAGTGAGCTGCAAGAAAAGCAGCTGCTCAAAAGGCAGTCCCAGCGACTACGATCGGTCTATCGCGCGCTGGAAAACTTTAAGAAGATTGGGAAAAATAACCTGACTGCGGCAAAGATCCGCGTTCGAATCAGTGCATTGAAGGACGTCTGGGCAGAAATCAAAGGTGGACATTTCGCCCTCATGGCCGCGATTCCTACGGTGAATCAACCTACTCACGACTACTTCAGGACTGACCAGTATGCTACCTACAAGGAAAAATATATGACTGCGTACGAGTACATGAACGAGTGTCTCGAGGAGCTGGAACCGTATGTAAGTCCGAACCAATCTTTCGCTTCCGGACCGCAGTCACCAGCATTTCCGTCTGCGTTTTCTTTGTCACATCTTCCGCCGATAAAACTTCCTCCGTTTGACGGGAAGTACGAGGAATGGGAGAGCTTTCGCGATCGGTTTACGTCCCTAATTATCAAGAATAAGGACGTCTCAAATTTCTCGCGTATGCATTATTTAATTTCATGCCTCCGGGATCGCGCTCTTGATTGCGTGAAAGATCTCAACGTTACCGCGGAGAATTTCGAAATTGCATGGAATATGTTGAACGCGCGCTTTGAAAACAAGCGCCGTTTAATCAGTATTCACATGTCCACGCTGCTCAATTTGCCAACGGTCTCGAAAGAATCCGCTCTCGAGTTGCAATCATTACGCGATAAAATAAATACAGCAGTCGCGGCTTTAAATAAATTAAATCGCACGCCGGAAGAATTATGGAGCGATATTCTAATAAGTCTCGGGTCCCAAAAACTCGATGCAGTAACGCGAAAGGCATGAAATCTAAGGTTTAGTGAGGATCGGAATCCTCCGTCATATGACGAATTTAAAAAATTCTTGGATAACCGAATCCGAGCTCTCGAAGATTGGAAGCTCCCCCCTTCTTCCTCCGACAAGTCAAAAAATCCGAATACTCATAAGATTAGCGCGAATGTGTGCGCGAAAACTGTCCCGCCATGTTCGTTATGCAAAGCGAAGCATGCTTTCTCGGTCTGTCCGCAGTTTACCGGGAAGAGTCCGAATCAACGACGAGAGATTGTACAAAAGGAGAGGCGGTGTTTCAATTGTTTAAGTCAAAATCACGGAGCAAAAACGTGCTCCAGTACATATACATGTCGTCTTTGTCAAAAGAAACATCACACGCTGCTTCACGTGGATTCCGACTCTTCCGCGAAACTCGCAGAGGTCACGGCGTCGACCGAAACGCCGAAAACCGTTGAATTGAAAAGTAACGAAATAAATTCGTTGTTTGCGTCGTCGCATGCCAATCGTTCGCATGTTTTGCTTGCTACGGCTCGGATCACCGTCAGCTCGTCGTCGGGTCGTTCGGTCGTCGTGCGAGCCTTGCTCGATCAGGGGTCCGAAATGACCTTTATAACCGGGGAACTCGCGCAGTGTTTACGGCTGGAGAAAATTCGAATGCCGACTTCGGTTTCGGCTGTCGGGTGTGTAAACGCAGGAACTTATCGTTACGCGGCTCGAGTAACGATCTCTCCGAAAAACAAACAGACTCCGGCATTCTCGACGACCGCGCTGATTTTAAAATCGCTAACGGCATACGCGCCCAAGCGCTTGCCGATCGAGCATACGTTGGCTCATCTCGAGAATCTCCCATGGGCTGATCACGACCCCATGAGCGCAGATCCTATAAGTATCATTATAGGCGCTGATTTGTACAGCGCTCTTATAACAGATGGAATTCGAAAGGGGGCGGTAGGACAGCTTATCGCTCAAAATTCGGTGTTGGGATGGGTAATATCGGGGCCCATCGCTTCTTCTCAAGTGGCATCTCACGCCACATCGGTTGAATCGTCGTGCGATCAACCATCGTTCATGGTGAATGCTCACCATTGTCTCAATTCCCTGTCGCTCGAACAGGAGCTCAGAAGGTTTTGGGAAATCGACGAGATTCCGCGAAGGGCGAATCTCACTCCCGAGGATGAAAAATGCGAGGAGCATTTTCGCCTCACTCACTCACGCTGTCCTGACGGACGATATATGGTTCGCCTTCCATTTAAGGAGGGCCCTCCAATCGAAATTGGGCATTCGCGAGCTATCGCCGAGAAATGTCTCAAAGGGTTAATTCGGAGATTCGCTACTCATCCGGAGCATCAGGAAGAGTACTCCGAATTTCTTCGCGAATACGAAGCTCTCGGGCACATGCAAGAAGTGCCGGCTTCTAGCTCAGCGGATACGCAATGCGTTTTTATTCCGCATCATCCGGTAATCCGGGAAGGTAGTACCACTACACATCTGCGTGTAGTGTTTAATGCGTCATGCCTCACGTCTAACGGATCATCGTTAAATACTTATCTTCTATCTGGTCCTAAGCTTTAACCCGATCTGCCAGTCGTCATTTTACAGTGGCGTCAATTTCCATTCGTGTATACGGCCGATGTCACAAAAATGTACCGACAAATTTTAGTAGATCCGCGCGACGTGACGTATCAGAGGATTCTCTGGCACGAGAATCCCTCCGAACCTCCTCGTGAATTCATCTTGCTCACAGTAACGTACGGTACCGCGTCGGCTCCGTTCTTGGCGCTTCGCGTTATCGAGCAATTAGTCCTTGACGAAGGAGCGGCCTTTCCGTTGGCCGTTATCATTCTTCGCAAGAAAAAATATATCGACGACGTTCTCTTGGGCGACGACGATCGCGATCGCCTCCGTCAAGCTCGCGATCAACTCAGAGCACTCTTAAAAAAAGGCGGCTTTGAGCTACAAAAATGGGCAAGTAACGACTCGGAGCTCTTGTCAGATATCGATCCGGCAAATCATGGTCTCGCATGCAATAAAATTTTGCAAACTGACGAGAATTTAAAGATACTCGGAATTAGCTGGAATCCCGCGCGAGATGTCTTCCAGTTTCAAGTCACTATTGAAGCCCAAGTTCCGAACTCAAAACGAACAATTCTCTCCATGATCGCGGTTATTTGACCCGCTCGGATGGGTCACCCCCGTAACAATTACCGCGAAAGTTTTTATGCAACGATTGTGGCGTATCAAACTCGAATGGGACGACGAGCTCTCCCCTGACGTATTTCACGACTGGCAAATGATTTACAATAAGATATCCGCGCTAAATGAGATACGGCTACCGCGTTGGACGGGTCAGGAGTCAGACTCCGTTCGCTGTGAGTTGCACGGCTTCGCCGATGCATCTACCGTTGCATACGCCGCCGTCATATATCTTCGCGTCATTTCAAAGTCGGGCGACGTAACAATTTCGCTGCTCGCGGGAAAGTCGAAAGTCGCTCCGATCAAAACGTTGAGCGTCCCCCGGTTGGAGCTCTCCGCCGCGTTATTATTAGCTGAGTTAATGGAATTTGTTCAAGAATCAATCGCGGTTGATGTATCCGCGCGCTATTGCTGGAGCGACTCCAAAATCGTACTCGCATGGTTGAGACAACACCCGTCTTATTGGAAAACGTTCGTCGCGAATCGCGTGTCGAAAATTCAGTCGCTTCTCCCGAACGTGACATAGCGTCACGTGGCTACCGAGGACAATCCCGCAGATTGTGCATCTCGCGGATTGCTCGGCCACGAATTAGTGAACCACCCGTTATGGTGGCAGGGACCACCATGGCTCAAGTTCTCTCCAGAAAAATGGCCTGAAGGCCGTACCCCGAGTTTCGCGGAAACTCCGCTCGAAGAAAGAGTCGCCAATGTGCACGTGGCAAACCCTCCCGTATCGTGGGATCTCGCAGAAAAATATTCAGATTGGTTTAGACTTATTCGCGTCACCGCGTACATTATGAAATTTGTTTCGCGCTGTCGCCGCGTGGATAAGTCGTCGGCTCTCGCGTCTCAAGAAATCGCCTTGTCGGACCAAGAGTGTCGTCGCGCTCGCACATTCTGGCTCAAGACGATTCAATCCGAGCTATTTTCCGACGAACTTGCCGCGCTGACCAATAATAAACAATTAAGCTTGAAAAGTCCGCTTTTGTCGTTAAATCCATTTGTGGATAACGAAGGACTGCTCAGAGTCGGAGGACGCTTAAAAAACGCTCCGATCTCATTCAACGCCAAGCATCCAATATTACTCGCGTCGCATCCGTTAGTAACTCTAATCATTCGGCAAGCTCATTCGAAAGCGCTTCACGCAGGCACGCAGCTAACGCTCGCAACGTTGCGACAAAATTTCTGGATCTTACGAGCTCGGAGCTCAGTCCGATCGATAATACATAAATGCGTAATCTGCACGCGTGAAAATGCAGTCGTGCCTCAACAGCTCATGGGAGATCTTCCTACGCTGCGAGTATCTCCGCCATCCCGCAGTTTCTTGCATTGCGGTCTCGATTACGCGGGACCCGTACAAGTTCGCGCTTCCGGTGGCCGCGGAATTATCTCGAGAAAAGCTTATATCGCGCTATTCGTCTGTCTCGCAACCCGCGCGATACACTTAGAGTTAGTAGGAAATTATTCCACGTCCGCATTCTTAGATGCTTTCTCTCGGTTCAGCGCTCGTCGAGGATTGCCGGAATCAGTGTACTCCGATAACGGAACCACGTTTGTGGGAGCCGACAAAGAGTTGTCGCAAGCATATCAAGCCGCAGTTAACGATCCGAATTTTCTCAACGCTACCGCGTCCGATAATGTCAAGTGGCATTTCATCCCCCCGTCCGCGCCACATTTCGGTGGTTTATGGGAAGCAGGGGTCCGTAGCGTAAAACATCATCTCCGCCGGGTACTCAAAGATCACACGCTCACATTTGAAGAGCTAACGACTTTATTGTGTAGAATCGAAGCGTGTCTTAATTCGCGTCCCCTCGCCCCGTTGAAAGACACATTGGATGACTACGAAGTCTTAACGCCCGGACATTTTTTAATCGGATCTGCGATCACGGTCAATCCGGAGCCTTCTTTGTTAGATTTACAAGAAAATCGGCTGTTGCGGTGGCAGCGCGTTCGTCATTCGACCGAGCGCTTCTGGAAATTGTGGCAAACCAATTACGTAAACACGTTGCAACAACGTATTAAATGGAAAAAATTGAAAACGCCCGTGAGAATGGGGCAACTCGTTTTATTGCGGAATGCCACATTGCCTCCTTGTAAATGGGAGCTCGGCCGAATCACTCGGTGCCACGCCGGCTCCGATGGATTGATTCGGGTAGTAACTGTCAAAACCGCGACGTCTGAGTATACCCGTCCTATCGTGAAACTATGTTTGCTACCGATTGACTGTGAGGCGCTTTCTGACGAGACTTCCGAAAACGATTCGAATTCTCTTCAGCTTCCGCGTCCCTAATCAGTTCGTCACGGCGGGCGGTCCGTGCAATATTCCCCCGCATAGAATGTAAGTATTGTACAGCGTTATTCAGTAAAGTGTTGTAAATAAAGTTCTGTAATAGTTATGTAAGTCTGCGTTCGATTAGTTTATAAGATTCATTGCGTCCTCATATCGACCTCCTCGAATCTCGTCAAATACATAGGGTTGTCTTTAATGGAGGAAGAAAATTTCGAAACTAAAGCTTCGAGGCGGGCGGTATGTTTAGGATTGGATAAAAATTCGATAAAGTCGGTATAATGGGCGCTGTAGCGACAGCAAACGGCCCTGGTGCGAGCACAAACAACCCTCGGGATCGACCCGAGCTCGCCCGGAATCACCCGGTTGTCGCGCCTATTATTCCGACCTCGCGGTTGCACACCGCGCACGCGTTTCCTAATTTATGTATACCGCGCAACGCGTTACATCGTGGATCGATGGTGATTCGTCCTTTGCGAGCTCAACGACCCCCGTCGAGGGTCTCCTATCGGGACGAAGGACGATCGTGATCGATCCGCGCTCTCTTCCGTTCGGTCTCTCTAAGAGAAAAGTCGAGCCGGCCGTTCGCGGAAATTATAATCTCGGGAGTGTTCTCGAAAGCAATTGCGCGGCGTTCGTTAAGTTTCATCGCGAGCCGCACCCGCTCGATTGGTCGCCGCGTGAAACATCGTACATCGCTCTTTCGTTCACGTGAAAGGAAGAGTGAACCGGTATTTGTCGCGTTAGCACCCAATCGATTGGTCATCGCGCGAATTCCAGGAAATTGGGTACGCATCGAGCACCCGTGCAAAGGGTTGCCTCGTGCACACAAGTTTCGTCGCGATCTGCACCCGCTCGATTGGTCGTCGCGCGAAACGTATCATTCCCGAGTTTTCCGTTCGCCAAAGATTCGAAGTGGCGAATCATTGTAACGGATCACGCATTTACGCCGTGCGCGGTAGCGTGATCTTCCGAGAAAGAACCGTGTCGACGTCGATACCGTCACACGATTCAACACGAGTTTTCGCAAGTGCATCCTTCCGATCGTTGCGAGAAACCGGCGAGGGCTCCGAGGAGCATTTATCTATTCAAGCGAAGCAGGCGGTCGAACCCGATATCGAGCCCGCTCGCGGCCATCTTGTCGTTCCGCTCCGTTCTCATCGTTAACGCGGAATTACCGCGTCTCGTACATTTAAGTTACGTTTCATGTAAAACTCGTGCCCGCTATCGCGGTCCGAGTTACTATAAGGGCGTCTGAGCATCTCGCGAGTCAGCGCGTTCGCGGTCGCTCATCTGCGTCGCGAGCAAGATATCCGTCGGTCGCGTTCAAGATCTCCGATCGCGAGGGCGGTAACCACGCGCTCTTCAAGATCTCCGTTTTGCGAGCCATCGCAGAGGATCCGAGTGACGCAAGATTTCCGTTCCGACATCTCCGCAGATGCTCAGCCCGCTCGGTCGCGCGAGTGCGAAACATGTTGTAAACTTTCGTGTGAATAAATTGTGCTCGTGAATAAAAAACAAAAGTGCGCGTGTCATCTCTCTCCCCTCCTCGCGAATCCTCTCGGACCTTGCCTCGCGCCCTTGTCAGGGTGGTCCCGGCATTCAATTTCGTGTCCCGAGGTTACCTCGGCCGAGCACGAAACAATGTTCATATATATATATATATATATATATATATACAGGGTGTTACTAAAAGACCGCCCACTAACTACATAGCGGTATTCCTTGTCAAAAACTGAGTCGAAAAGTCCTGAACCACTTTTTTCTATAATGCTTAACAAAGCCGTAATCATTCAGTAAAGTTAGACCAACCAGCGTCGTTCTTAGCCGGGCGAACGTCGGTGAGCCGCGCGCCTGATAGTGTGCGTGAGCGCTCCGCCGCGCATCGCGCGGCGGCACGGCGGCACGGCGGCACGGCGGCACGGCCGCTGCCGGCCGCGGCGGCCGCGCTATGCCTTCGCGCGCGTCGCATGCAATATTCTTACGCATTGTAATAATAGAAATAACTTTTTCTTGCACTAAAATCACTTTTTACTCTTGTCAGAAGTACTTCCTTGCAGAAAATTTTGATTAAGGATAAAACTTTCGCCAAGACATAACTATTATTAAGATATAAAAATTTAAACAAATACAAAAAATTATACTGTGTATTTTACAATACAAAAATTTACAATACAAAATTTTACAATATAAAATTTTACAATACAAAAATTATTTTCTAATCCGTTTCGTTAAATATCTTTGTGTTAACTTAATTTAAATTATAACAAAAAGCACTTATTGAATCTTTCTACGAGGTTTGCCCATAGTTACTCAGAAGTAATAAAGTTTTTAAGGGAAATTTACTGTAACAATTAGATATTTAAATAATCTCGTACTTAAAAAGAAATACATTAAAATATTATTAAAGATAAAGTATTCAAAAATAAAAAAATTTCTTCTTTTATGAAAAAAAGATTTATCCTAAGTTATAAATAACACTATCCAGATGTACAATCTTTTTGAAACTTAAAGCAAATAAGAGCAAACCGCCGAGCGAACAATATTAATTTTTATAGCGAATAATAAATAATAACACGTTCAATAACATAAAACAAAATAAAATATAAACGTTTCTGTTTTAGTTTAGACGCATAAATAAAAGTGAATGTTATCGTATTCATAAAACATTGGTCAGCGGTAAAGTTGTTGGAAAAGGTTGAACATAAGGTAAATTACGTGATAACTGCTGCTTTTTAAATAAAATAAAATTGAAAAGTTAGCTGCAATTTGTATGTTCTTTCATAAAGATGTAAGATTCACTTATCAGACAGTATAATATCAATCTCTACAGTATAATATCATCTCGGTGATAATCTACCGCCGTGTCTGATTTCAGTAACAAAACAATGCTTATGAGTTAAAATCAGCGCCCGGATTGAAGGCCAATGCTCAAACGTAAGGGGAAATGAGTACAGAGACAATATCATGGAGCATCATATAACAAAGTAGCACTAATAAATAAACAAAAGTAAGTTCATAAAAAAACAGACTACAGGTGCCAATTTGTGGGTCTCTTGACAATAGAAAAATAATTATTAGAAAGATTTTTTATTCACTAATTTATTAATTAATTAATTTTTTATTTACTAGTGTTATTTTGTTATATGATGCTTTATGTTATTTGTGTGTACTCATTTCACCTTGCGCTTGAACCTAGGCCTTCAGTCCGTACTCTGATCACTCATAAGCATTGTTTCATTACTGAAACGAGACATGGTAAACTATCACGAGATTGATAGTACACTGTCTGTAAGTGAATTTTCATCTTTATGAAAAAACTTTTCCAGTTGCAGCTGATCTTGTAATCTTTTTTTATTTAAAAAGCAGCAGTTAGTCACGTGATTTATCAAATGTTCAACCTTTTCTAACAACTTTACCGCTGACCCATGAATATGATAACATTTCACTTTTAAGCCCCTTGCACAATGCTAGGCAACAGGCAATAGGAACAGGGAACAGAAATAAAAACCCTTGTATCTATGCAGAATGGACGATGACACAGGCAATAGACACAGAATTTCCGTCACGTTGGAAATTCTGTGCCTATTGCCTGTTGCCAACCAATCATAGCGTTCAAATTTTTTAAGTTTGTATTGACGAATATTTTGTTATTTCCTGTTCCTATTGCCTGTTGCCTGGTATTGTGCAAGGACCTTTATTTATGCGTTGTTGACGATTAGATTTAAGATTATTGAGAAATGTTACACTGAAGATGGTCTAAACTGAGACGGAAACGTTTGTATTGTGTTTTGTTTTAAGTTAATAAATATGTTATTATTTATTATTCGCTATAAGATCTGCGTTTTGCTCCTATTTGTTTTAAGTTCTAAAAAATCGTATATCTGGTAAACGTTATTCATGACATAATAAATTTTTTAACATAAAAAATCTATATTTATATTTCTTATTACACTTTATATGTATTTTCTTTTAAGTATGGAATTATTTAAATATCTTATTGTTATAGTAAATTTCTCTTAAACAATTTATTACTTCTGATTGTAAGTAACTGGACAAAACTTCGAAAAATTCTGTAAGTGCTTTATTTTATAATTTTAATTAACGAGATATCTAATCAAAAACGGATTGTTTAAAAAATAATTTTTGTATTTCAAAATGCAGTTCACTTTTGTATTTGTTTAAATATTTATATGTTGATAGTCTTGGCGAAAGTTTCTATCCATTATCAAAATTTTCTGTAAGGTGGTACTTTTAATAGGAGTAACATGTAATTTTTAGTACAAGAAAGAATTATTTCTGTTAGATATTATTATACAATACGCAAGAATATGTATTGCACCCGACGCGCGCTACGGAGCGGCGGCGGGGCGGCCTTCGCGAGCGTCACGTCTTGTGCAATATTCTTATGCATCGTAATAATAGAAATAATTTTTTTCTGCTAAAACTCACTTGTTACTTCTGTCAGAAGTACCTCCTTATAGGAAATTTTGATAACGGATAGAACTTTCGCCAAGACATAACCATTATCAACATATGAAAATTCAAACAAGTACAAAAAATAAAACTGTATTTTACAATACAAAAATTATTTTCTAAACAATCCGTTTCGTTAGATGTTTAGATTACGGAAACGTAGGGAAAGAATGCTTTATTTATCTTTGCAAATGAGAAATTTCCTGATGCTTTGAAAAATTAGTGGTCCTGAAAAGGACTGTTTTGCTGTGAATTTCTTGCTCTGAAAGAAGCCGTTGTTAAGTCCTAAAAAAGATTGTTACGCATGAAATAGATAGAAATACAAATATCTGTCCAGACTGTCGATGGACCGATGCTTCAATGCGTACGAGAAAATTTAATTCTTCGTGCGGAAGCTTTGTGGTTCGCGGGGCTTATTTTAAAAATTTAATTTAAAAAGTCATTTGCAGGATTAAGAAACTGTTCTTTTTAGGGCTAGCAACTTCATGCGTAGCAGTCCCTTTTCAGGATGAAACCGGTTCTTTTCAGAATTAAACAGCTCACTGCAAAACAGTCCTTATCAGGGCTATTTATTTCAAAACAACAGGAAACTTTCTATTCGCAAATATAAATAAAAAATTCCTTCTCTACGTTCCCCTAATCTTCAAAATATTGAATATAGAAAATTCCTGTTTAATATTATAAGGAGAGGATAAATCTTCTTGAAACATAAGGCAAATAAAAGGAAAACGTCGATCTCACAGCGAATAATAAATTATAACGCATTTAATAACTTAAAACAAAAATACAATACAAACGCTTTGGCCTTAGTTTAAACCCTCTTTATTGTAGTACTTCACAATAATCTTAAATCGAATCGTTAACAACGCATAAATAAATATGAAATGTTATCATATTCGTAATACGTAGGTCAGCGGTAAAGTTGTTAGAAAAGATTAAACATAAAGTAAATGCGGTCTTTTAAATAAAATAAAATGTTAGCTGCAATTCGTATAAGTTTTTTTATGTTAAATTTACTTACCAGACAGTGTAATATCAGTGTCATGACGATCTACCGTCTGTTTCAGTAACGAAACAATGTTTATGAGTTAATATCAGTGTACGGACTGAAGGCCTAGACTTAAGCGTAAGCTGAAATGAGTACAGAGAAATATCATGAAGCATCATATAACCAAATAAACACTCGTAAATAAATAAAATAAGTTAATAAATAAAACAGACTACAGATGTCAATTTTGTGGGTTTCTCGACAATAGGAGAATAATCATTAGAAAGATTTTTTATTACTAGCTTATTTATTTACTTTATATTTTT
>JASTWR010000662.1:0-92762 GCA_030770355.1 Harpagoxenus sublaevis | reverse complement strand
AATCGAGGAGTCGTGAGGCTACCCGGACTTAGACTGCCCAGACTGCCAAGAGGCAGCTACCGCCGCATAGGAGGACGCAGAAGGAGGGCCGGTCCCCCCACTCTCGCACGCTACGGGACTCATTCCCGACATACTTGACGCTAGTTTGACGCAGGCGTCAGACACAGCACAACCGACAATGCCTCTAAGCGTCTCGCAATATCCTTCTGCCGAGAAATCATTATCTATCACGCTGAGATAGGCAGCGGACAATTCGACAAATGCCTCTTTGCAAGCGCGAAAGCCGACTCAATTTGCATTCTTTTCTCGAAAGTCTCCTTACTAGAAAGAAGAAGCTTAGAGACACCTTCACTGTGCTTGTCAATAGATTGCCTGAGGGCATTAACTTAGACGCGTCATTACAGAGCTTGATAATACATCTAACGCTGTGGTAAATTCGATGCCGAGGGTTTACGTCTCACTGCGCCCTTCGATTATTTATGTTGTTGCCTGTCACGCCGCTTTCCGGGAAGGCAGGGGCCAGGGGAGACGAGTCCGACATCCCGTCTCAAAAGCAGCCAATCACATGTAGAGGCGCATGCGCTCGTCACTCAGATCACGGAGAGGAACGTAGATCCAGGAGAAAATTTGCAATATTTCACACAGATAAACAAGAATATACTTCCTCGAATTATGAATCCTGCTCGGCAAATCGGAAAAATGGCAAGCAATGAGACCTTGCAGTTCGCACACTGGAAAAAGGAAGGCCCCGAAGGGCAATAAGCGGCAGATAAATTTCTCCAAAGGCAGAGCAGAAATTGACACGTCTAACTATACTCACTTCAGACAGAAAATATGAATGAAGAGAGGGAGAGAGGGAGAGAGGGAGAGGGGAGAGAGGGAGAGAAGGAGAGAGGGAAGAGAGGGAAGAGGAGAGAGGGAGAGAGGGAGAGAGGGAGTTCGAGAGAGAGAGGGAGAGAGGGAGAGAGGAGAGAGGGAGAGAGGGAGGGAGGGAGGGGAGGGAGGGGAGAGAGGGAGAGAGGGAAGAGAGGAGAGAGGGAGAGAGGGAGAGAGGGAGAGAGGGAGAGAGGGAGAGAGGAGAGAGAGAGAGAGAGAGAGAAGAGAGGAGAGAGAGCGAGAGAGAGGAGAGAGAGAGAGAGAGAGAGAGAGAGATTGATTGATTGATTGATTGATTTTATTTATGCCCAAGCATAAGCTAAAGGGCAAAGGTACAATACAAGCAAGTAAAAAGAAAAGAAAATGTAATGCTTAAGATCTAATAGATATAATATAATACAACTTAAACTAGGTTTATATATTGTGACGTGGCAGCTCCGCTGCACGCTGCAGCGGCCCCGCCGCCGCCACGGGGCGCGAAATTGTACTCGGGGGCGAGCCGGAAGAGCAGCGCAAAATCTCCAGGGGGCCTCGGCGTTAACTAATAGCGTATTAATTTCCTTCTTTTTGTTGTTATTTTCTGTAATCGCGGCACCTCGCCGGAACCCACCGGTGAGAGCATCATCGGCAGCGACCTTGCGGGCATCGTGGGGGGAGGAGCAGTGCGAGGGGCGAAGAACGCTCCAGAATTCGGCAGCGCGGAGACAAAGGATCGTCGCGGGTCACGCACAGGGGAGAGAGGGGCCGGACTTCGACCGCGTGATCCCGGCGTGAACGCGGGAACAGTCCCGGCGTTCTGGATGCGGGAGGGCGGAACGACCCCGCCGCGACAGCATTACGCCGTTAAGCGGCGTAATCGCTAAGACGGTTACGACTCCGACCGGGAAGCCACGGGGAAAGACGTCCCGCGGCGGAGATGCCGGGAAGAGAACCGGGGCACCCGACCCGCTCTCACCGATCACCCCATCGATCAATTATCGCGGAGTCGCGAGGCACCCCGCGACGGATCACGCGAGATTACGTTACGCAAATTATCGCGGCGTACTTGCGGGATCGATCCCGATTGGCCCGCGCTATCGCGCCACAGACGTACGCACCCCCGGGGTGGGGCGCGTCGTCGATCCGCAATCGAGCGACCGAAGGGACGATCTCTTTCGGTTCGCCCCTCGTGGAGTTCGGACGTGTCTCGGCCGACCAAGATTCGCGTTAAGAGTGTGTGAGGCGAGGAAGTTCACACCGGACCAGCGCCCTGAGGAGGCGGTTACGCCGAGGAGGCCGAGTCAGGCGACGGTGAGGTTGCCCGATTATTATTTAGCGTACAGCCACGGGAAAGCCGTCGGGTCGCGTTCGCGTTTCGTGCCGACTCGCGTTAGTGCCGCTTTCGGAAATTTTGGTGTCCGCTCGCCGTGCGCGGCGTAGCGCGTAATTGGTGATTACGCGGTAGCGATCGGCATCGAGCGCGGAGGGCCCCCCTGGCGATCGCGCGAGCTTGTGAGTGCGGGATTAGGGCATCGCGGATTCACGTCGCGGAGCGACCCCCTTGGAGATCGTGATCGCGGGCGTGTGCGGCAACCTTCGGCGGGGTCGAAGGTCGAGGCCTCGCGTCCGCGCGGACGGCGTACGGGAGTGGCCGCGTATTAGATTCGCGTTGGTGTACGTCCTCGGGTTCGCGTTGAGTGTGGCGTAACTTCGTATCTGCTCGCGTACCGTGTGAAGTCCGGCGTTCTTACGACCGACTTCGAGTACGCGTTGAGTGTGACGTAGACTCGTATCTGCTCGCGTTCCGTTGTGAGTTCGACCCTTTTTGGCGTTTTCGATTGCGTAGTGCCGTCCCGAGTCGTACCAGCGTTCGCGCTCGCGCCTCCGCCGCCGCGCCCCCGCGTGCGAGTCACGTCGCGCCCGCATACCGCGTGTTTCTGCATGTTGCTCGCTGCGTATTATTTCCGTGCCGCGTTCTGAGGATATTATTCGCGACGCTATCCCCTTGTATTACTTGCGGTATCGTTTCGCGATATTATCTTGCGTTATTCGTCGTGATATTATCTCGCGTTATTATTTGTGATTATTTGGCGTTATTGGTCGCTGTAGTATCTCGCGTTATTGTTTGCGTTATCATTTTGCGTTACTTATTTGTGTTATTATTTTGCGTTAGTAGTTGTAATTATTTGACGTTGTTGCTTGCGATCGATTTCGCGATTTTCTTTCGTGTTATTATTTGCGATATTTCTTCGCGTTATTATTTGCGATATTCTTCCGCGTTACTGTTTATATCGTCTCTCTAGTATCTGGTGTCTCTCGCTGCCGCGTATCTGTTTTGCGCCATTATTCGCGTTCGATACTCTTGTGTATTAGATTCGCTTTCGAATATTATCTCGCGTTCTTTGGATTATTTCCAATATTATTGTGTTATTGTTCGCGACATTATTTATTATTATTATTGGCGATCTTAATGGCGATGATTATTAATTGCGATATTAACGATATTATGTTTGCGTTGTTTGCTGCCGCGTATTAGTTTTGCGTTATTACTCGCGTCGATAGTCGTATTAGATTGGCGTCGGATATTACTCAGGGGTATTGTTTGAGTCGGAATATTAACTTGGCGTCACCATGGTCTATCCTTTGCGGTATTTCGACTGTCTTTCGCGTTACCCCCGAATATTTTCTCGCGTTATTGTAAGTTACGAAATATTTTGCTGATTTGCGTGCCCTATTGCGCCCGTAATTGCGTCGCGCGTGCGAAGAGCTCACGCCGAAACGGCGCAAAAACCACTGACGACAGAACAGAACAAAGTAGACCGGAGTGGAATCTCTGAGTCTAATTGATAGCGATTTATTGCGATCCCAGCGTGATTATCTGTTTCTTGGACGAGTTGTAATCTCGCAAAAGTTACGTTGTCGCGCCCCGTTTGGCGCACGCAGAAATTATACTTGATCGTTGACGTTTGTGGCGTTATTGTTTGTATTATTTGCCTAATTACGTTTTGATTGCGAGAGATATCGCGAATGTTATTTAGATCTCATTGTTTAGTTCTTTGTTTGTTCCGTAACGATCCAGAGATCCTTATAATTTAGTCACTCAACCGTTTTATAAATTCTAATATATTTTCCGTCTGATCTTACGTTACTCGTTGTCGCGTATTATTCATCGCGTACGCTCGCGCTTGATATTACTTCGCGTCCTTCTTTAGTTTTTGTAAACGAACTTGATTACAGTTCGATAGGCGGGGGCGATTGCCTCATTTAACGTTGTTATTATTCCTCGGATCAATTTAACTATTATTATTAAAATTACATTTATTAAACAACTGTTTCCACCTTTTTCATTATCCGATACTAGCAATAAACTATCAGTTATTTTATTATATTCTATTGTGTAACGAATTATTTGGCCGTCATCCCGTCGTCCTCTTAAGCTGCGCCCTGCCTTGCCCTGCCCCTCTACCGTTAGGTTGAGCTGGTCGGCCTTCGCACGAATAATTTAGTTGGAGCTTTCGAGAATCATTATTTGCATTTTGACGAATTTTGCGAATTAAAGCATTCGAGTTGTCGTGATAAATTATTTGAGGATCGTTGTATTTAGTGGACGCGCTCTGCCGCGTCTGGCGCCCAATAGTTTGTTTCGCGAGTCAAGGATTTCGTGCGAGGGACCCATTCGAGAGGCCTGACACCTGACTCTCTACCGTCCCCTTTTGATCCGGCTTGCGCCCGCGTGCAAAAAGCCGTGACAATATATATAATGCAAAAACTAGATATCCGACTAGACGATGTGAAATGCACAATATAATCACAAGGAAGGCCGAGAGTCAGCCAGATTTGGAAGCAAACAAAAATAAATAGAGAAGGTTTTTAAAAAATGCAAAAGAAGATTCAGATGTAATGTTAGTAGAAAGAGAATGCCAAAACCGAATTGAAGAAAGACGAAAGGAGTGCATATACATGGCAGTTCTGCAAGTCGGAATGTGAAAAGTAAGTGATGAGGCGCCAAGACGATCAGATCTCCTTAGTGATGGGTCAGGAAGAGTGAAAAGCTCACTCAAGTAAGATGGAGACTGTAAGAACAGGATGCGATACATCTGACAACCAAGAAAATAAAGCCTTCTATTTTCAACTGAGAGCCAGCCCAGACGTCGTCTGTAAGGCGTAATATGATCGTCACGTCTAAGATTAAAAATGAAGCAAATACAGCAATTTGCAAGTCTCTGCAATTTAGTATTTAACTCATTTAGAGAGAGAGAGAGAGAGAGAGATTGATTGATTGATTGATTGATTCTTTATTATGCCATAGTCAAGACTTTAGGCAATCAATGAATAATACAGGTAAATATGTGATAAGCAAAATACAATAGACAAAATAGAATAAGTAAAAACTAAAAAGAAAGAAAAGACGCAGTGTGATAACAGCAATAAAGCGAAAAGCATAAGTGGAAACAATGGAGATAATAATGACAATAAAGCAAAAGATAGTAATATTGTTTCCTCCTCAGCCAATGCTTCACGACTTATTATAAGACAAAATAATTCGAGTGAAAGACGTTTGAATATACATAACTAATAAGATAATATTGCGTCATATAACCAAGATTTCGTTGATAATGTAAAATGATTTGAAATACTGCTGAAGAATTATGAGTCAACAAAATTCAGTTATTATGCTCTCTCAAACAAAAGAACAAGTAAAACCACGTAATTAGACTAATATAGAACTTACTTAAGCATAAAACGATTATAATGTTGAACATGAAGTGAAAAAGCTTATAAATCATTAAATATTTTATAGTGGTGAAAAAGAGAGGCCCGCATGTGCATAAGTAGAGCTTTCATTATACCTAAAGCGATTATCACGTTAAACATGAAGTGAAAAGCATGTGAGTCGTTTTTACATGTAGTGGTGGATAAGAGAGGCATGCATGCGCCGTCACAAATGTCGGAGTCAACAAGATCGTCGGAAATATGTAAGTGAGGCTAGGCCATAGAAGCAGAAGGAACACAGCCAGCATCAGCCAAGGGTCATTGAAGCCCTGCTAAATCAGCCTCAGAAGTAATCAATATGGGAGGCTGGCCACGTACCTTGCGGACATAAATCATACCGTGCGTGCACCATACATGCTTAAAAGATAACTGCCTGGCTATAACTCGAGTCCGGCGCAACAATTTGTAAATATCTATAGGAAGCAGTTCGTTAATATAAATATGGCCGGGGACATCTTTTGAGAAAACATCGTTGACGGACAGTCGACGTTTACGGCGCATAGCACTGAGTATGTAGTCACGAATCTGCCGCGACTTGAGTACAACAATTATAGATCGCCGTCTGACCGCAGGGACAGGACGATCGGAGGCAGAATCAGTGCTGGGCGCCACACCGTGCGTCACAGACTTCGCAGACACGACACTACCCCCCCACGTCTCGAGTCTCGAGAACATCAGAAACAAGCTGCGGTGTACCCAGCGCGCGAAAAACACTAGAGACAAGCTGTTCCGATGTGTCAGTCAGAGAACCCGGTAACCCGGAAATAATAATATCCGATGTTCGCAAGACTCGAGACGCGGAAGGCTGCGGGACAAGATGAGGACCACTCAGATCACTCAGATCTCTCTTTAATTCACACTTTAGTTCGCTCTTTAATTCACTTTCTAATTCGCTTTTTAATTTGCTCTTTAAACCACGCACTTCATTCGTGAGAGCAGCACACTGCTGCTCCAACTCAGCAATACGCTGACTGTTGCGGTCGACACTTATAGCTAGGCTATTCAACTGGTTGAGTTTGTCGTTGAGTTCACAGAATCGCGCCTCGGACGACTCAGCAAATGCAGAGAATCGCGCCTCGGACGACTCAGCAAATGCGGAGAATCGCGCTTCGGACGACTTCATCTGCTCTACCAGTTGACGTAACAGCGCATTTGTTGTGTCGTCACTCCTTAATTGTGGCATGATTGATGAGGTGACTACAGCGAGGAGTAGAACCAAAGTGCAGAGCAGCAGTTCAAAGGGTAACAGTTGGTGGTGTGTATCAAAGCCCACAGATGTCACCACAAGAGAAAATCAGAAGGTAATTCATGCGCTATCCCAAGATCAGGCAAAAGTGAGGTTAGAATGAGAAGTGAACTTGTACTCCAAGATATCCAGCACGGCAGTTGCAAGGAAAGAAAGATAAAATATCTATCTTAAAAAGCAACGAAAAACTTGCTTAAATCTGTAACAAAAACGGCCCGAAGGCAGTTACGGCAGAGATGGAGTTCGCCGAAAGCCAGAGCAAGGAAACGCAGCAACATGCGGTACTCACCGAGAGAGAGAGAGAGAGAAGGAGGGAGAGAGAGAGAGAGAGAGGGAGAGAGGGAGAGAGAAATTTAAAAACTTTTTTTTAATATTCATACCTCAACATATTGTTGTATCGTTAGTTTAAATTTATAAAATAATATAATAAAACCATGCCATCATCAATGTGTTTTTTAATAATATAATAAATACTTGAAAAATTAATAAAAGTATTATCGCTCGTCTAAAGCAAAAGCTAAGTAATACCACGGCCGATATTTCGAGCAATATTAGGATGTTAATAAAATACTAAGTATAAATTTTTAATTTTAATCATCAAGCCAACGTTTCGACCTTACTTGGTCATCCTCAAGGCATAATATATTTGATATTACAAAAATAAAAGTATAAAATTAAAAATAATAACTGCTGGAGTTCACATTGAAAACATTGAAAAGTATAGTCATCGCCGGTGAACAATTACGACACGCAGTAAAAACAAGGTCAAAGTCAAATTCAAATTAAAATCAAACGTTGTCACGGGGCGCATAGTTACAATAAAAATGTTACCGATTACAATAAATAGCGCTCAGAGTCGCAATTGGTGAAGATGCCGATTTGGTGCAACCCTCGCATTCCAACCAGTAGTCCTGTGTAGAATTTAGTTGTTTCTTGATATCGGTCATGTTCAACGTCGGAAACCATCGGTGTATGTCCCGATTAGGTGGAAGTGACCGATGTTGGTTCAAGAACGTATTAACGCGACTGTCCTTAGATGGTAACTGTATGTCGGAAATATTCAAATAATCGAACTATGTATTTTTTCTTAAAATATAAAGGATGGACTTACATAAGTGGTCGCGTTAACAAGTCTTGTGCTGTGATAAGCATGGCTACACTTCTATGTTTGTTAGAGCGAGGACGTACTGCTACTGAATGCGAGGTGTACATGGGATGGCTAATGCCGCAGAGTCAATGTTTATATTTATAGCTAGATAGCTCACTTAAAATGTCAAAGTAGGCCTCGCCTAGTGATTCAGTATCCTTGTTCAAGTTAATTCCATTGGTTTGTTCCTTAATATGATTCATCTCGGAAATGATTCTTTTTTGATAATTGCATTCGTGGTCTAAAATTCGTGTTTCATCCCAATTAAACGAATGTTTGAGTGAAGTAATATGTTCCGAGACTACTGAATGTTTAGACGGGTCTACAGTGACGTTATATTTATGTTCCCTCAGTCTAGTATTTAGTTGTCGTTTGGTCTGACCCACATAGGATGCATCACAATTATTGCAGCAAATTTTATATATTACGTTGTTGTTTTCAAAATGGGAATTCTTATCTTTCTGGACCCTGACTATATTGTTAAGCTTGTTAATAATTCTGTAACCTATAGATAGCTTTGATTTATCCACTGACGCCGCGATGATTTAAGAGGCAGATTTTAAGTACGGAAGGGCGATAAATCTCTTTTTTTCAGAGTCTTCGGTATTGTTGTCGCTAACATTCTCGCTGTCATCCTCGCTTGTGGATTGTCTTTTGTTAAAGTGGAGCTTTTTAATTTTCGAAATAATATGTCTAAAAACTAAGTCTACAGGGTATCCGTTGTGTAGCAAAATGTCGACAATAAATGATAGATTTTTATTGAAAAACCGAGGGTGAGACAATAATATGGCTCTGTCCACGAAGCTGTAAATAGTTCCTAACTTTTGTTGCATAGGATGGCTTGTAAAGAAAGATAAGCATCTGCCTGAAAAGGTTTTTTTATGGAACCAGTCTGTAATGATTCTTTTGTCGTTGACAATTAATTTAAAATCCAGAAAACTGAGAGATCTATTTTCTTCATATTCAATCGTAAACTTTAGTCTCTCGTGATATTTATTAAAACAATCGAATATATCAGGGATGCTTTCCTTTTTTGCTGCGAATACGATATCATCTACGTAACGGCGGTAAAATGGGATTCGAATGTTCAACGATTTTAGAACCTTTTCCTCCAGATCCTGCATGACAATGTCTGCTATATCAGGGGATAAGGGGGAGCCCATGGGGAATCCGAATGTCTGTTTGTATATGACATTATTAAACGTAAAGAAGGTGGAGGAGAGAATGAATTCTACTGCTGATTGTGAGATGAATTCCTTGCGTGGTAGTATAGTTTTCTGTTTAATATACCTCCATCTTCTTTTTATGCCATCAATTACTAAAACCGAGGGAACGTTTGTAAAAAGCGATACAACATCTAACGACACCAGTATCTCAGAGTCGTCAAGTACAATTTTTGAAAGATCATTGCATAGCTCAAAACTGTTATTGACATGACTCTTGGCCTTGGGGAGGCTTTCAGAAAGAATCTTTTGTAGGAAAGATGCCAATGAATAAAGAGCTGTATTGACCGACAATACGATTATCCTGAAGGGATGGTTGTTTTTATGGATTTTTGAAAGTCTGTATGCTTTGGGAAGGGTAGAATCACTCGAGTGTAGAGACCAATATTCTTTCTTAGAGATGTACTCCTTTTTTAGCCAATTTTTTAGTATGTTCGTAAGTTTACTTTCTATTTTTGCAGCGGGATTCTTTTTTTCGATGGAATAGGTATTTTTGTCACTAAGTGTAAATTCCATTTTTTTGATGTACTCATCTTTATCCAAGGCTACTGTGACATTGCCCTTGTCCGCTCTGGTGAAGATAACATTAGGATTTGTTCTTTGGAAATGGATTGCGGATTTATAAGAAGCGATGAGACTATGTTCGATGGGACTGATGTGTATTTTATTGTTTAAAATATTGGAGAACTGTGGAATTGCAACGTTACGGATTTTGATTTGATTCTCAATGATGTGTCTCCTGTAATTACATTCTAAGTCTTCGATAAATTTGTGGATCGATTTTTTGATGTTAACAGGAAATGGGAGACTAAATTTCTCTCTTAGTTGCAATAGAGAACACACCCCATTGGGAATCTCCGTGTTCGAAAGATTAATGAACCATTTTTTGTTAACTTCTCCGAATTTATAAGTAGCAGTTTTTTGTAGAAATTGGAACGGATCTACCAAAACACTGACTTCCGTTGCTGAAGTAAAAATGCCAAATTTTATAGAGTTGATTTTTTCGTTATGTATGTTTGAAACCGAAAATTCTATTGGTTTTATCTTATTGAAAACCTCTATTCTACGACATTCCAAAAGCCACTCATATTTCTTCCTATGTTCCTTTTCTACTCTGTAATAAAAGTTGCGGAATGTGACAGCGTGATGTGATGTAATTCTGTTCCAGATGTAAATGAGAAGGGAGTTAGAAAGGAAATAGAAAAGAGAAGTAAGATTTTTATGAAGGTCATCGTCTCGTCTATGGAGGTCAAAGATTTCTATCTTTAAGAATTCAGTTCTGAGATAGTGCAATAATCTATCAGCTCTTCGCGCTGATTTATAATGTAGTAGAGCGATTCGGTTCCTAAACACATGTGTGAGGTGTGACGGAAGAATGTTATGGTTTCTACATTGAATTAAAAATCGTAACTTTGCCTTATTCTTAATCAATTTATAATTTAATTCAATCCAATGCTTCAACGATCGTGATATGTGAGCTCCAAACGTATAAAAGATAAAATTAATGTTCAAACCTGTAGCACGCATTATAAGGCCAGCGTATATTAACAATAAATAAAAGTATTATCGCTCGTCTAAAGCAAAAGCTAAGTAATACCACGGCCGATATTTCGAGCAATATTAGGATGTTAATAAAATACATTTACATTTAAAAATACATGCATTTTAAGTGAGCTATCTAGCTATAAATATAAACATTGACTCTGCGGCATTAGCCATCCCATGTACACCTCGCATTCAGTAGCAGTACGTCCTCGCTCTAACAAACATAGAAGTGTAGCCATGCTTATCACAGCACAAGACTTGTTAACGCGACCACTTATGTAAGTCCATCCTTTATATTTTAAGAAAATATACATAGAGTTCGATTATTTGAATATTTCCGACATACAGTTACCACTAAGGACAGTCGCGTTAATACGTTCTTGAACCAACATCGGTCACTTCCACCTAATCGGGACATACATCGATGGTTTCCGATGTTGAACATGACCGATATCAAGAAACAACTAAATTCTACAGAGGACTACTGGTTGGAATGCGAGGGTTGCACCAAATCGGCATCTCCACCAATTGCGACTCTGAGCGCTATTATTATAATCGGTAACATTTTTATTGTAACTATGCGCCCCGTGACAACGTTTGCTTTTAATTTGAATTTGACTTTGACCTTGTTTTTACTGCTTGTCGTAATTGTTCACCGGCGATGACTATACTTTTCAATGTTTTCAATGTAAACTCCAGCAGTTATTATTTTTAATTTTATACTTTTATTTTTGTAATATCAAATATATCATGCCTTGAGGATGACCAAGTAAGGTCGAAACGTTGGCTTGATGATTAAAATTTAAAATTTATACTTAGTATTTTATTAACATCCTAATATTGCTCGAAATATCGGCCGTGGTATTACTTAACTTAAAAAATTATTTTGCTGTTATTTTGTTAATTATTAAGCATTGCATCGCTTTTTAGATAAATAGATTAATGGGAAATTTAAAATAAGTTAAATGAAAGAGGCTGCAAATTTATTTTTATACCTCTTTCCCTCAAATCATGCTATGTAACTTACGCGTTAAGACCAATCATTGCAGTATTCTCGAAAATAAATTATTGCACGCATTTGCGTCGCGAGTTTTGCGCATGGTTTAATATCTGGGAGAGAAAGTCTATACAACGGAAAAATTACACGACGATCGATTCATACAACGATGCACAAATTCGCGCACGAATGCTTCTCGACAGAAAATACTTGCGACAGCGTGTCGACTGTCGGGCGACCGAAGCATCATCATGTAACATAAGCACATAAAGAAACTTTCTAACACTACGGACAAGGAATCATTCAGTTTCTCGAGGCATATTGCGAATAGGAAATTGTAGAAAATGTATTTTGTTCTTTTTTCCAACGAAAGGCATGAAATCTGCAGAATCAATCGACGTAATTCGCAATTATTATTTTATGTAATTATTATTATATAATTACACATGAAAAAATGATTTTGTTGAAATATTACTATACTAAATTTTTTACTACTAAATTTTAAATATTACTAAATTACTACAAAAAATTTTGGTTATATAGTTACCAATCTATGAATAATTTTGTTGGATCGTCAAAATAATTATAATTATATAGGACGCTCAAGTTGCTACAAATGTCAAAACCATTTGTAGCATTATTATTTTGATGGTCTAATAAAATTATTTTTAGATCTGTATCTAGCTAAATTTTTAGATACTTCAGCAAAACTATTTTTTCCGCGCAGTAATAATTAAATAATGCACGCGTACGCATACAATATCTCTTTTATATTAAATCATAAATTGTACCAAGTCATGTCATAAGTAATATGTATCTATGTATATCCTTTGCTTTTTGAAAAAGAGGTTATTTCAAAATCAACTAAATTTTGAAACTGTAGAATTGAAAAATTAATGTATATATGGCACGTTGTTGCATATAACAGATAATGGAGAATAATTATTTAAAAGCAGAAATATTTAATTGTATCTTTTTTACTGGTCAAAATAATCTTAAAAAAACAATAAAGTTATGAGATACTTCGCTATTTTTTAATTTTGAGAAGACGTAAAGTATAATTGAGATAACATATAATTTAATATGTAAGTATATGCGCGCGCGCGCGCGTGTGTGTATTATATTATTCTAATCTGAAGGTATATTTAAATATATAATACATATAATTATATATTTAATTATGTATAATTAAATTTATAATTATAATTATATACATATATTATATAGAATGTAGCAAATGCTCGACAAGATTGTAGAGATGGGTTCCTACCGAGTACGGGCGGGTAAACCGGAAACGGTGCCGCATATCCCATTCTCTCGTCCTCGTAGATGGTTTGATGATAATAGCTATTGTTTGTGGGCCTAACTGGTCCGCAATATAATTCCTGCGTGTATGGGGAACCATCGTATTCTGGTTCTCTCATTGAGGATAAAAGGTACCTAGAAGTTTCGTCAGAATCCAATAAATTAGTGAAAGTATTAGATGGAGAGGGAGAGGAGAGAGAGAAAGAGAAAGGATGGATGGAACAAGAGAGAACAGAATTATAAAATTATCTTTAAATTTTTAAATTAAAGAAAATTCTCATAATGTATGATAATTACGCAGTTCAACAAAAAACAGTTTTTTTTGAACACCAAAACAAGACTAGTCATTTCCTGTAGTTTTTTGGACACTGAATACGTTCCTGTTTACCAAATTGCTTTATCACGTCACAATTTTAAGAAATTTACAGTTAAAGTTGCAAATATGGACTATTTTCACGTACTTTATCATATTACTAGCTTTTAGGCCCGCGCGAAGCTAGCCTATTTATAAAGTACAACATCACATAGTACAACATCGTATAGTACATCATCATATAGTGCCTGTGTGTGTGTCAATTTACCTTATTAATCGAAAAATTTATACTTTCTTTGAATTAAAGTACTCACTGCTTATCCGCTCTAATGAGCTTTCATTCATAAATTTAGGATATAGTATTGTTTTTTAATGGTTAACCCATTGTCGCCATCCCCAAAAAATTAGAAAAATTTTTGCACCGGTTTCAAGAAAATCGGTTCTGACCGCAAAAACTACTCATTTATTAGTGGACCTATTTTCTTTAAACCGGTGCTAAAAATTTTCTAATTTTTCGGAGATGGCGTCGATGGGTTTAATTTTTCTTAAACCGATTTTCTTGAAACCGGTACCAAAATTCTTTTAATTTAGCAAAATTTTGGCACCGCTTTCAAAAAAATTGGTAAAACAAAAAATTGAATCCCATGATAGTCATCCCTGAAAAATTAGAAAAATTTTGGCACCTGGTGCAAGAAAATCGGTCCATTAATGAATGAGCAATTCGCAAACATACAGAGAAAATCGGTAAAACAAAAAATCGAACCCCATGATAGTCAGGTTAGGTCAGGTTAGTCATCCCCGAGAAATTGGAAACATTTTGGCACCTGGTGCAAGAAAATCGATCCATTAATAAATGAGCAGTTCGCAAACAGACAGACAGACAGACAGAGATTAGGTAATGATATAGATTCATATTAAATCGAACGTTACCGTGAAAAAGAAATTTTTTTTCATAAAAAGAAAGCTTTCTTCAAAAAAAATTAAACCCATCGTCGCGATCCCCAAAAAAAGTCACCCCCGAGAAATTAGAAAAATTTTGGCCCCTGGTGCAAGAAAATCGGTTTATTAATGAATGAGCAATTCACAAACAGACAGACAGACAGACAGAGATTAGGTAATAATATAGATTTATATTAAATCGAACGTTACCGTAAAACAAATTTTTTTTATGAAGAGAATGCTTTTTTCAAAGAGAATTAAACCCATTATCGCAATTTCCAAAAAATTAGAAAATTTTTTGCACCGGTTTCAAGAAAATCGGTATAAAGTAATTATATAGATGGAGAAAACTTCCTCTTGAAAAAAATAAACCCATAGTCGCTATTCCCGTAAAATTAGCAAAATTTTGGCTCCAATTTCAAGAAAATCGGTAAATCAAAAAATCGAACCCCATCGTCGCCATCCCCGAGCAATTAGAAAAATTTTGACACCTTTTGCAAGAAAATTGGTCCATTAATGAATGAATAGTTCGCAGACAAACAGACAGACGGACAGAGATTAGAGATCCGCCTTCCAAAAAGATCGGTAACGAAAAATTATACACATCATGGCAATCCCCGGAAAATTCTACCCCCGTTTCACATACAATTCTTTGAGATTCGGTCAATTATTTCCGGAAAAATTGGAAAAATATCGTAACAGCCTTCCAAAAAGATCGGTAACGAAAAACTATATACTTTATGGCACTCCGCGGGAAATTCTACCCCTATTTCATATACACCACTTTAAAATTCGGTCCATTAATGAATGAGTAGTTCGCGGTCAGACATACATACATACATACAGACGTCCGGTGCTTATTATAGATAACTATAATATGTGATGTGTTGGAGAAGTTTTATTGCAATGAAATTTAAGTATGTAGGTAGGACTTTCAGCCCTCAAAAAAAACTTTTTGTGTCCTATATGATTAATAAGATATTTATTGTTAAATATGGGATTTATTGTGGCAAAACTGTAAATTAAATAATTGACGATTTACCAAATAGCTTGCAATTATGTTTATTTATACTTAAGGGTTCTTTAGGTCGCTGAATACGAAAATCCAATGTCAATTTAGATATCAAATTTGTATTAAAAATTTCTATAAAATTATTTGCTATAATTTAAATATGATTTAATTTTTGTCTTCCATTTAGGATTTGACAATTTTGACATTAAATTCGCATTTTGCAACCTAAAAAAACCTTTAAGGAGGCTGTAAGGATAATGCAAAATGATGAGAATGTCATAAAATTTATAATAGAAGTTTCTTTACAAATAACGGTTGCATGTGAATTTTATCAGATTTTTTCACCAGTTTATTTTTGCGTAAATTAATATCAAAATTCCACATTTTATAAGGTACTCTTATGAGAAACCCGATTCTCCATATCTATTTTCAATAAAAACATATTTAAAATATTAAAAAGCAAATGAATTTATGTGTAAGATGTAAAGTATACTATAATGATTGTACGTACTAAAGTTTGAGCCATTTCACCGCATAGTTTAATATTTAATATTTTTCTTATCAAAGCTGTGTGATAGAGAAAACTTGACAACGCTGTTAAAAAACACGAGAAGATTCTGACATAAAATGTAACCTAACATGTTAGCCAAAATGTAATCTAGAGTCTATTCTGTCAATCAATTGTAGTTCTACCAACTTCGGTTTTTCATTTGTACACCGTTACCAAGTCATTACTTGTAGTAATAATAAAATTTGTATAAAAATATATAAATTTATATGTGAGATTTTTACATAAATAAACATTAATATTCTTTGCATTTTAAATGCATTCTATTCCATATTTTATCAAAATTTCAGATTAATGTTGTTTTAAATATAATTATTTTTATATTAAAGTCTAAAGTTATATTTTTACGTCTTGGCCAAGAAAGGAAGACCCTCGAATTATTATTAACAGATCATTGCGATAAATATTACCACATGCCTCAGTGTGGTCGAATTGGGACGACGCCTGCACGGAGAGCGGGAGGTTTCAGGTTCAAACCCTGGCTGGGGTAATATTTTTCGCAATAATTTCTTTAACATTATAAGTTGAATCGTTTCGCTATTCCAACAGGGGCTGTGTTTTTAAGTCTGACAAATCTAGTCGGCGCACAGTTTTCACGAGTTGGAGATAGAAATTGATTTGACTAAAGGGAAGGAGGGGATAATATGTGTATCACATAATAAAATAATATTAGGCTATTAAGATCCAAGCTTGGACCGTTATGGCGATTATTCTAATTTAATTTGGTTTTTATAATTATTTTAGATTGGCAGCACTCCATATTTCCATTGTATAAAGCACTACTCCCTCACTGCCTACCTCAGCCTTACAGCCTCCTCAAGTTTAAATAAACATAATTGAAAGCTATTTAGTAAATCGTGAATAATCTAATTCACAGCTTTTTCCTAATAGACCCCATATTTAACCATGATTATCTTATTATCTTATATATTAACTATAGCGGACAACTTATACAAGAAATAGTCTAGTCTTGTTCTAGTGGTTTATTTTGGTGAACAGTGTTATTTGCTTCTTCAAGAATTTGCGAAAATTAATTTACATATACATATAATTGCCTCAAATTTGAGATTAATGTGTTTTCGAGTTTTTAAAAAGATGGATCAAACTTCCGTTACATTGAATTTTTAAAAATTATATTTATTATTATTAATTATTAATGGCAGGTTCAAAGATATTAAAAATAATAAATATAATAATATATTATATTATTATTTAATATCAATATATTTGAACCTGCCACTAGAAGAGACTAATATCTAATAAAAATAAATTTTACTCAAATCTTTCAAACCGAAAGAATCCTTTTTTTCACATTATCTCGCTATACCCCGCAAGGAGAAAATTCATATAATTTCTCTCTTCTGACGGAAGACAGATACACTTAATTGATATGCGTGATTCTCCTGCAGCAAGGACTGCGAGAGGAATTTTGCATACTTCCGTTCAGAATTTTTCATGTGTATTACCAATATTCCGAGCGTGTTTGTGCGTCACGAAGAAAACCCTCCTGCGTGGAGGGACATCGTGTTCGATGCGACACGGCAACGTTATGACGACGCAGGTAAGCGTAATTCTCCAGGTCCCACGGATCTACGTAATGACAACCGCCAGCGCCGCTTCCGAAACTACCAGAGGTCGATCTTCGGGAATCGGCTGAGCTCCAGTAAATTGATTATTCCGCGGGCATCCTTCCTATCTCTCGATACTTTTTAGGTCCATATATTTAGCCCCTTATCTACAGCAATTTACAAAAACATTATTATATTCGGATTGTACATCGTTTGTACATAAATGTATTTCGTTTTTTAGTGTTTGTACATCCTTGGTTAATTTAAAAAAAAATAATAAAGTTTTGCTAACAATACCAATAAAAGTTAGCCCCTCATTATATCAAAAATAATGATAAATCAAAGTTTATTGTGCTTAATTGTTTGTACATCGTTTGTACATTCTTAGTAATTGATTTACTTTTTATTTAAATATTTCTTTTTTTGCTTAAAATATAAATAAACAATTTTTATTCGAATTTGGCGGGTAAATCTTCAAGGTGGTTAAGACCACATAGTAGCCAACTGTTAAAACGAAAAAATCGCTTTGTAAAGGCCTCCACACACACTTTTCCGTGACAGTAACAGTAAGGTTTCGACCAATCGCGTTGCTCGATTCGGCTGGTTACGGTTAAAGGCTATAATACACATAATGCATAACGTAGCATAAGCATAGCATAAAACCGCTGGACTAATGAGCATCTAGCATAAAGTCGCCATATTAATTTACATAAGATGCTCATTGTTCCAGCGGTCTTATGCTATGCTTATGCTACGCTATGCATTTCGTGTATAAAGGCCATCACACACAAAATGCATAGCGTAGCATAAGCATAGCATACGACCGCTGGACCAATGAGCATCTTATGTAAATTAATATGGCGACTTTATGCTAGATGCTCATTGGTCCAGCGGTCTTATGCTATGCTTATGCTACGTTATGCATTTCGTGTATTATAGCCTTTAACCGTAACCAGCCAAATCGAGCAACGCGATTGGTCGAAACCTTACTGTTACTGTCACGGAAAAGTGTGTGTGGAGGCCTTTACAAAGCAATTTTTTCGTTTTAACAGTTGGCTACTATGTGGTCTTAACCACAGTATAACTATACCCAGTAGCGACACTATGTCGGCACCTTTGATGTAGAGGTATGGTTATACTGTGGTCTTAACCACCTTGAAGATTTACCCGCCAAATTCAAATAAAAATTGTTTATTTATATTTTAAACAGAAGAAATATTTAAATAAAAAGTAAATCAATTACTAAGAATGTACAAACGATGTACAAACGATTAAGCACAATAAACTTTAATTTATCATTATTTTTGAAATAATGAGGGGCTAACTTTTATTGGTATTGTTAGCAAAACTTTTTATTTTTTTTTTAAATTAACCAAGGATGTACAAACACTAAAAAACAAAATACATTCATGTACAAACGATGTACAATCCGAATATATTAATGTTTTTGTAAATTGCTGTAGATGAGGGGCTAAATATATGGACCTATACTTTTTCGAGGACAGGCTAGATATTTTAAGAAAATATTTTAATTAAATTTATTCTTAATATAAGTACGTTTATTTTTCCGGTAAAAAATTTTGTATATAAATATACTGTGACGTTGCGGCACCGCCGCGCGTGGCAGCGTCCCCGCCGCCGTCACAAGGCGCGGGGTTCGCGCCCAACGACGGGCCGGGAGTGCACTGAGCGTCGAGATCTCCAAGGGGCATTAGCTAAAATGTTAGGAATTGTTATTTATTTTATTGTGGTTATTTTTATGAGCGGCGCCCCACCGATTGAAGAGGAGGACGCCGCACCGAGGATGAGCTGTCGGCGAGAATTTGCGGCTCACCCGTTAGAGGCTCGAGAGGGGCGGCCCGGCAAGGCGAAGCACGAGGCGGCGATCGGAGGATGAGGAGCTCCACGTGAGCCTAGCAGGGGCGGTCACGGGTATCGTCGCGAGGACGCACGGCGCCCCGAGCCCGAGGAATCACGAGCCGCGTACACTAACGGGCTGAGTTGCCGGATCCAGAGATGGAGTATCGGCGGCCGGAGCCAACAGCGAGGCGGTCCCCTCCCCCGGAGGAAAACGAGGGCGAGACGGACCCGGAAAAATGTAGCGATGGTGCAAGGCGCCCCTTCGATCTACGGCGTTGCGTTGCGCGGATCGAAGGGATCACGCGCGACGTCGATGACGGCCGTGCCGACGCGCAATGCGGTCGCGCAACCCCCACGTGGGGGCGAAGAGTTCGACTCGCGATCGAGTGCGACGTCGCTCTCTCTCTTCTGCGCTGTCCGCCGAGCCGAGTACACGTTTCGCGCTGTCGCGTCACCGTGCGTTTGTGAGGTGGAATCCCGGCCCGTTAGCGAAATCTCGAGCCGCAGCCGACCCGAGCGAGCGAGGAGACCGTGCCGGCGAGGACCATCCACGGGGAGCAGCGTATCGGTGAGGTCGCCCGTGAGATATTCTGTGAGCCACGAACGGACTGCGAGGGGTCGCGCTCCCGCTCTGTGGTCGACCCGCCATTTTCGCGTTTCGTAGTCGATCAAGTTGCGATCGAACCCTATTGCCTGGGGTTGTCGCTTAGAGTCTTGCCGACTTAATTTTCGCGTTTCGTAGTCGATCAAGTTGCGATCGAACCCTATTGCCTGGGGTTGTCGCTTAGAGTCTTGTCGACGTAAATTTTTGGTTTGGTGGGCGGTCGACACCAAGCGCGAAGGGCCCCGAGAGCGGTTGTCGTGGGCGTTAGGTATCAGGGAACGAGCCTCTGGAGATCTCCGGTCGAGGAAGCGCCGGAGAGCCCCCGGATATCGGGGTACGCGAAACGCGAGTGATAACGTGTTGCGACGGCGAGTATTCACGTTCGCACCCGATTCGACTCGCGTGAGGGCCGTGTGTTGGTCGCGCACGTTTCGTATTCGTTTAAGTGTCGGATGAATCCCGATTATATTTCGCGAGCGGCGTAGGGCCGCGTATCAGTTGTCGGTTATATTTCGCGAGCGGCGTAATTATGGCGTATTTCGTGCATTAGTCGCTGTATCGGCAGTCGCGATATTCTTGTGATATCTCGCGATATTATCTTCGTTGTCGCGATCTGTGCTATTTCGTATACTTCCGGTTTTCCCGCGATTCGCGCTATTTCGGTATTATTTCGTGCGTATCATTCTCCATGTAATTTTTCGTATTATTGCGTATTCTCTCTCGTATTTTCTTTCGTACTAAATTCTATATTAGCTGTCGTTTTAGATGCTTGCGAGCGGAGTTAACATAATTCCTCGCGTGTATTTTGCGGCCTGCGATCGTCGCGGCATTATTTCTTTGATTCATTTTGTACGTGCTGTCGTTTTATACTACTTGCTGTCGTCACCGTTGTTCCGACGCGCTTCGAAGTCGCTTCCCAGATTCTGAGAGTCATTGTTAATCCTATTTCTCCGTCGACCGAGAAAACAAATGCTGTTATTCGCCCCGTCTTTGTCAACCGACAGGATAAACTCTGTGCTATTAACTGGCTGCGATCGGAATAAATGTAGTTATTATTAATTAAATTAGCGACTTTCGCGCGACTTATTCACCCGTCCCCCGCCTTCCTGAGCGCTGCCCGGCATCTACCCTGCCCCTCCACCGTTAGGTTGAGCTAGCCAGCCCCTCGTGCCGAAGGTATCCTTGATCTTATCGATTTTCGCGAGTTTCGGCTATTGTTTTGCGATTCGGTGACGCGTCGTCGTACGTGTCTGGCGCCCAACAAAATTTTTCGCGACCGATCGATCGCCTTCCGGGTACGAGGGACCCCGATTTTAGAGAGGCCTAACATCCCGCTCTCCCTTTTGATTCGCTGTTTGAGAAAATAGCGTGACAATACATATAAATATACACAACCTTCCGTGTGCATACGTGTTTTCGATACCTTCCCAGTGAAAAAGTGGGTCTGTCAAGTTCGACGCTATTTCTGAAAAAATTCACAAAACATCTGTTTACATTGTAATTGACGATTTTATAGTAATTTTGATAAATATCGTTTAATATTTTTTGACAGGCTTGCAAGTATTGCAATTTTGAACAAATATTATTTTAGCTCGGACGCCGTAGACCCACGTACGCGTAGGAGGGATAATTATAGGTAGGTACTTAAAATATTTTTTGCAACGCCTGTGGCGAAAGTTCGATTTTCGATTGCTGTTTAGCGTGCGGAAAGTGGCTCATTTCTTAACGATTCAATATATGCCTTACTTTACCGCACTAGTGCGAGAAATGCTACTTTACCGCACTAATGCGGTAAAAAACCTCCTTTTTTTTCACGATTGATAGTTTTTCTTTTTCGATTTTCGATTGACATAACAAACTTCAATTCAATTACGTTTATTGTCTTTCCCTTTCGGGTTTACAAGGCGTTTTTTTTTTAAGGAAAACGATCCCAAAAACCTTTACATTCCATCACTGATCCCTTGGCCTGGCCATTTTACGACCTCACAATCTATTTCCCTTCCCTCTTTCTTCCTCCAGCCTCTTCTTTCTCATCCCTCCTTCTTTGTGCCCATCATTCCCCATTTCCATCTCCTGCAGCCGCTCTCTCTCTCTACTTCCTGTCTCAGCTCCTCTTCTTCTTCGACTCCACCCCTCAGCATCTGCGCTTTTCACCTTACCTACTCTTTCCTTCTCTGACCAAAAAAGAGAAAACAGAATATTACAGTTTATTTTCCAAAGCTATCTTACCTTTTTCTCCATCTCTCCTTACTCTCCCTTCTCTCTCCTCTCTTTTTCTCCATTTATCCTTCTAATTCTCCCTTCTCTCTTACTTTCTCCTATTCTCTTTTCTTTCTCTCCGCCTCGCTCTCGTCCGAATCCATTAAAAGGCTCTCCTCCATCCTTCTCGTGATCTCGTCCGAGAGGCCTGCACTTGGACACGGTACATTTGGACACAGTTTATTTGGACACGGTCATTTAGACACAATCTATTGGACACCGTTCGTTTGAACACCGTTCATTTGGACACCGTTTATATGGACACCGTTCATTTGGACACGAAAATACGCGACCTGTGCACTTGGACACGAGAATGCGCGAAATGTTCACTTAGACACGACAATGCGCGGCCTGTGCAGTTGGACACGAGAATACGCGACTTGTGCACTTGGACACGAAAATGAACGACCTGTGCACTTGGACACGAGAATACGCGACCTGTTCACTTGGACACGAAAATGCGCGACCTGTTCACTTGGACACGAAAATGCGCAGCCTGTGCAGTTGGACACGAAAATGCGCGACCTGTTCACTTGGACACGAAAATGCGAAATAACTTTCGATGATAAATATGTCGCAGCCACATGGTGTACACACACACACACACACACACGCGGGGGGGGGTGCAAGGGGGGGCCTTCGGCCCCCCTCCCGCACCCCCTCCGCCGGTAGGCAGGGTGGACCTCGCTTAATATCTCGTGTCCAACTGCACAGGCCGCGCATTTTTGTGTCCAAGTGAACAGGTCGCGCATTCTCGTGTCCAAGTGCACAGGTCGTTCATTTTCGTGTCCAACTGCACAGGCCGCGTATTTTCGTGTCCAAGTGAACAGGTCGCGCATTTTCGTGTCCAAGTGAACAGGTCGCGTATTCTCGTGTCCAACTGCACAGGCCGCGCATTCTCGTGTCCAAGTGCACAGGTCGCTCATTTTCGTGTCCAAGTGCACAAGTCGCGTATTTTCGTGTCCAAATGAACGGTGTCCATATAAACGGTGTCCAAATGAACGGTGTCCAAACGAACAGTGTCCAATAGATCGTGTCCAAATGATCGTGTCCAATTGAACGGTGTCCAAATGTACCGTGTCCAAATGCACCTCTCCCTCTCGGCGACGCGTGTCGAAATTGAATATTAAAGGATCAAAACAATAGACAATATATATAAAATTTTCCCTCCCCCGAAAGGGAACTAATTTTTTCGCGAGCGAGAGATGCGATTGCTTCATTGGCAGATGAACGATTGACTGAGTAGGATTCGCGTATTGCGAAACGAAATCAATGATAGCCTCGAAAAAAGATCGACGAGAGGCGGCGATTTTACCGATGCGCGTATTTTTTCGTTCGGATCGAAAAACAGTTTTCTGCACTTTCCTCATCCTCGGTGACGAGAGAGTCCAGCGGTTCGAATTCTTCCAACGAATTTCGACGAATCTAGGCAGGTTCCCCGTTAACGCGCGTGAACTTTTCACGTATAAACGTGAGGGTCCCGTTGTCGTGAATCTTCCCATTAATGCGCGCAAATTTTTTTTCACGTTTTGAGATATACTGCCGTCAGGAAGCTAACGAGATAAAATTGTAAAAAAGATATCGTATGTACACTTTATTTACACAAAATACATAAATATATTTTACAACACAGCCGTCTTATTTATCCAAAAGTTGTGCAAACTGTCCATTCCCAGCCACTTTACGAACACCTCGTCGCCTCGTCTGCGCAGCATCTTCTCCACGAGATAAACGTCGGGGTTAGGACGCGCGCTAAAGCTCGTGCTCGTAGAATCTGCCGGCCACAGGCTCCCCGCTGTAGTCTTTCAGCAGATACGTTACAGGATTGGTCCGTTGCTACCTTAGGCAACGCGAAAGACCTCGGTGGTCTAATTCGGGGTGTAGCCCTTCTCGAACACCGTCTTGAACTTGCTGATGCGTACCGGATCGTCGACTTTGAATCTGCCCGGAGCGGCGATCTTCACGCGATCGTACACCGTGGACAGAAGTCTCTCGGCGACGTCACGTCCGCCGGCCGCATCCCGATTGTTCGGTGCCTGCGACGGTTGTAATCCGACAGCAGATTCGGCAGCGCGTCGAGCCACGCGTACGATCCGTTGATCGTGAAGAGCCTCCACATGTCGTTTTTGAGCGTGCGATTGAATCTCTTCAATCTCTTCACCACCGACGCCTTCATCACCGAGTACGTCGAGTAGTGATTTATGTCGCGTTTCCTCATGATCTCTCGCACGTTAGCGTTATAGAACTCTTTTCCTTCGTCCGTCTGCAGGTTCCTCGGAAATCGCTCGTTCTCGCAAAATATCCTCGACGAGGCCGCGGCCACCTCGTTTCCGCTCTTGCTCTTGAGCGGCAAGGCCCACATGTACTTGCTCAGCACGTCGATAACAGTTAGAATGTAGTTGTGACCCTTGTTGTGTCGCGCGTATGGACGCATCTCGACAATGTCGGCCTGCCACAGATCGTCGTAACCGCGCACCACGACGCGACGCCGCGGGAAATTTCTTCGCGCCGGTACGTGCAGCTCCCACACGAGTCTTCGCTTCTCAGCGCTCATCGTTGTGCACGTGTCTCTCACGGGTAGCTCTTGTTTTTCAAGAGACGGTAAAGTTCCAATATGTTCGCCTCCTCCTCCGCGCCGGCGCGCGCGCTCCTGTTCCCGCTAACCTCCGCTCTCAGTGTCGCTATCTCTCTCGAGCGATTCCTTAGTGGCCGTTTTCTCTTCCAATCGCTGCAACTCTTTGTCCCGCGTTATCTCGGTTGTTTTGGAAGAGTTCACGAAATCGCTCAACATGACACTGAGACCATTCATGTCGCTGTTCATCTTGTTCACCTCTTTTCTTACCGCCGACAACGAGTTCGTCTCTTGTTTTTCACCGCCGAGTCCGTTCTCTCGATCTCGCGTCTCATATTCCTCGAACACGCGCTCAACGTTATTCTTCAAACTGTTCACCTTGCTCCTGAGACCGTTCAAATTGTCTACTTCTTTTTTCACCGCCGACAACGAGTTCGTCTCTTTTTTCACCACCAAGTTCGTTCTCTCGTTTTTGTCTCTTATATTCACGATCGCGCGCTCGATGTTACTCTTCAAACTGTCTACCTTACTCCTTAGATTGTTCAAATTGTCAACTTCCTCTCTCGTCGCCGACAACGACTTGTCCGTTCTATCGTAAAACGCCTCGATCTCGCGTCTCAGATCCTCGAGCGCGCGCTCGACGTAGCTCTAGTTTCGTCGCGTCGGCGCCCCACTCCGGCGCGCACGTGTCGCATCTTGCGCTTCTTTGCATCAAAAGTATCCTGCTCCGAACAGAGCGCCGTCGCGCACGTAGTTTCGATCGAGGATTGCAATCTTCCCGTTGCAGGGTCCGCCACCGTTGCCGCGTCTCTCCAAAGATATTCCGAACTTGTTCACCGACATCGCCGTACTGCCGTCGAGATCGTCGCGACGGTTCAATTTATAATCAACCCGGCCTCTCGAAGCTCTTCGATTATCGACAGAGTCTCGTTGTCGTGAGCGTCGTTGCTCGACGAGAGGTGTCGAGCAGTCAAAGATGATCCACCAGTTCGTTTGGATCGTCCCAGTGAACGTAATCTATCTTGTAGCGATTCAATCTCATGGTCGACGGTAGGTTGGTCACGCCGGCGCTTCTTCTAGCGCTGCCGATTCTGTTGCGGGCCACGAGCGGAGCGATGATGTGCAAGTACTTGTGCCCCTTGCTACCCTTGATAGGATTCTCAGCTTTATGACCGCGTTTATAAGCGTTCGTCGCCAACAGTAGACTTCGATACTTGTGCATGTCATCCTTGGTGTAGATTGCGTCATCTGGGGTGCCTCTTGAAGATCAATTCGTACAAGCCGGGCGTGCCCTTGTACGTCACCCCGTTCACGATCACGGAATCGTCCGTGCGCATCTCGAACCGTTTGTCGCCGAGCATCGGGCCGTCGTCCGTGACGTACACGCCGTAAACGTGATCGATCGTGTCCCCGCCGAAGAAAAGAGCGTCCACGTATTTTTTCCCAAGGGTCCTAATTGACTTTTTCGCAGATCCTCGCGACCCTCTGGCGTTTGCAGAGCCTCTCTGATGGAAGTTTCGAGAGAAGCTGCGGCGACTGGTCCTCCCTCCGCGACAATTTCCGTGGTTCCAGAGGCGTGCTGGATCGAATCGCGAGCGTGTCCGACGCGACGCTCGACAACCTCTGCAGTTCCAGAGGCGTGGAACGAATCGCGAGCATCTCCGACGCAGCGCTCGATTGTTTCTTTTTAGGCCTCGTTTCCCGCGCGATTTCTCCATCGTCGTCGTCGCTCTCCTCGCGTTTCTTCTTAACGACGATACCTCTCGAGTAGCCGTCGTTCTCGGGCTCGCCTCCGCGTTCGGCGATCTGCTTCAGCGGATCTACGATCGGCTTGAATTGCCTCTCGAGAGCGATCTCGCTCTCTATTTTGCCGGTTTTCAACGCTCTGTATTTTTTGCAAATCGAGGCGCGCGTCTTGGCGATCTCTCTCGCGGTTCTGTCTCGCTCGGCGGCGTCCTTCGAGGTTATCTTCGGGCCGCTCATCGTTCCCGAAGCTTTCGAGCGCCACAAATTGATCTACAGCACAGCGAAGTCGTTGAATCCTCATCTGTATCTACCGTTTTGCAGCGTGCTGTCCTTGTCTATCACCGCGAAACCGTGTTTGCGTCGCGCCAACACTCGCGACACAGCGCGCAGAAATCCTCGAACATATCGGGGATTACGTGATCGTCGTACACGTGTCTCAGATTGGTGCCGTCCTGTCTGAAGAGAATCAGCATGTTCGCGTTGTCGCGTATCAGGTGCTTCGGTATCTTAGCGTACGTCTGACAGAGATAGAAACAATCGATGTTCGAGTGTCGACCCATCGCGAAGTACTCTCTGATCGCGTCTTACTTGTCGCAGGCCACGTCGTCGAAAACGAATATCGATTCGGGGAGCGCCTCGCTCGGCGGCACGACTGTCTCGATTGTTGGAGTACGCGTGATAACCGATCTCGTCCATCAATTCGAGCAGTCCCTCGAGGTATCAATACTTCGGTTGATGCAGAGATTTCGAGTACATGAGTAGGTAGGCTATGAGAATTCTAAATAATTTGTAGGCGAGAGGTAAGCGGGAAAGGGGGGTTCCATGTAGTACCTAGAGAGTCTCAGGGCTATAGTTCCGAAAAGCACATACCTCCGATTGTTCTGAAATTTTGTATACTATTATATTTTGATATGCTAATTACGAATATGTCAATGAAAATTGGCGCAAAGGTCATTTTCTAGGTAAAAATATAAAAAAATTTTTTTTTGCATATTTTTGAATTATCTTGATTAATATAGATTTTAGTACAAAAAGTTTCAAATAAAAATTGTATGTCTCTTAAAAACGCAACTTTTATATTCTATACGCTATTACTGTAAAAGCAGTACTTAACAAGAAAAATACAAATGGACATTCAATTCCATTCACCTGACATATAAAATCTGTATATCTATTAAATCTTCGCCTTACTAAAGTGATGAGTCTACCATATACTAAAAATATTGATACTGAAAAGATTAGCAAGGCCCCGTACGCAGAGTAGAACGTTTCATTCACCTGACAAGGTTATAGTGGCGCGCTTTACAAGTATGTGCTTTCTAAGTTGAAGCACATACAAAGAACACACTTGTAAAGCGTGCCACTAACCTATAGGTTAGTGACGCGCTATACAAGTATGTGCTTTCTAAGTTGAAGCACATACAAAGCACACACTTGTAAAGCGCGCCACGAACCTATAGGTTAGTGACGCGCTTTAAAAGTATGTGCTTCTTAAGTTAAAGCACATACAAAGCACACACTTGTAAAGCGCGCCACTAACCTATAGGTTAGTAACGCGCTTTACATGTATGTGCTTTGTAAGTTGAAGCACATACTCTCTATTCTCTGCTTTAAATAGTACTTTTCTTAATATACAAACAATTCGCTACTGTAACTAACTTTCCTTCGTTCATACATGTACTATTTCCACCATAAATATCAGTCATTTATGTCTATTAGTACTCAAAATAACTGCTATATTTGTCAAACTTTTTTTGTTAATAACTTTTTAACATACAACGAGCGACGGCTAAAAACTTTTGAAGGTCACTCAGGGTCATGACCTTGACAAAATATGCCAAGGTCAAGGCCATCGAGGGATGGTCCGCTGATCGATATATTTACCATTTTTTGTTATCTCGTTTCTTCTCACATTTTTCTCGTTAAGTACTGCTTTTACAGTAATAGCGTATAGAACATAAAAGTTGTGTTTTTAAGAGACGTAAAATTTTTATTTGAAACTTTGTACTAAAATCTATATTAATCAAGATAATTCAAAAATATGCAAAAAAAATATTTTTTTTATTTTTACCTAGAAAATGACCTTTGCGCCAATTTTCATTGACATATTTGTAATTAGCATATCAAAATATAATAGTATACAAAATTTCAGAACGATCGGAGGTATGTGCTTTTCGGAACTTTATCCAGTCTCAGAAATGGCCCTCGCGACCAAGATCACGGTCGAGTGGCACCCGTTTGACCACGGTCCCGATTGACTACGTTGAAATTAACTACGTTGTGATTGACCACGGTCCGGATTGACCACCGTCCCGATTGACCACGGTCCCGATTGATCACCGTCCCGATTGACCACGGTCCCGATTGACCACCGACCCGGTTGACCTCAGTCCCGATTGACCTCAGTCCCGATTGACCACAGTCCCTATTGACCACGTTGAGATTCGCCACATTGAAAATGACCACGTTAATATTGACCGCGTTGCGATTTACCACGGTCTCGATTGACCACGGTCCCAATTGACCACCGTCCCGATTGACCACAGTTTCGATTGACCACCGTCCCGATTGACCGCCGTCCCGATTGACCACGGTCCCGATTGACGATTAGTGACGCGCTTTAAAAGTATTTAATTGTTTAAAGCGCGTCACTAACCTATATAGGTTAGTTCGGGACGGTGGTCACTTGGGACCATTTTTTTTTTTAACGCGGGGAAATCTTCAACTACTGGGATCCCAAGCATAAAGCCCGGTTTGCCCAGTAGCCCCCCTCAATGACTAGAGGGGGGAAGACCCCCCTACCTCCGGGGAGAGGCAGGGGGAGTGCCCGTTTCCTACCGGTTAAAACCCCGCGGGGATCCTTCTCGGCGCGTTTTTGAGTGAGGGAGCCCCAGGAAACGCCATGATTCTTCTGGGACTCCCTCCGCGCCACGCCCAGTATGGGCACCTATCCCGGGTGAGGGGGATTTCGTCCCCCCCCCTGGCCTGATTAAATAGGCAAATATTACCTTTGTGACGGGTCAAGGGGATCCCAGCCCCGACCCGCTACCCTTCACGCTGGGGGGTTCTTCTGGCCGCGGACACGCGGGAGCCCCCGCCCGCGCGCCCGCACCCCCAGCAGTTCCCCCTCCCCCCAACCGGGGAGTGGGACCATCTCCTCCCTATCCAAAGCCCCACCACCCCCCCAAGAGGGGAGGGCGGAGACCTACAGCAAAGGGGGAGGGAGAGGAAAGCACTCTCCCCTCCCCCAAACGTCATCTGTCCCCCTCCTCGTCGAGGAGGAGGGCAGAACGCGGGGACCGCAGCGCCGCTTCGGCGGCAATCGCGGCCCCGCGTCACTGCTACTATCGCCGCCGCCGTCCGCTCAGCGACGGCGCAACGCGCGCCGCCGCAGCGACGGCGGCGACGGCGGCCGTCCTGGGTTTACGACGCTCCCTGCCCTTCGCCGGGCCGTGGCCCGGGGGGCGTCCGCTCGAGTTGGGCGGCGGCGCTGATCGCGCCGCCGCCGTTGCCATTATCCTTGCTGTCGGAAGGGGGGTCGGCTTCCCCCCTTCTGATCCTTTCGGCCGCCTCCTTCTGCGACATTACCTTGCCGCAGAAGGAGACAAAAGCCGTCCATTTCTCCTCTCCCTGTGGTCCGACCACAGTCTCAACGATGGCCGGCAGGGAGAGGTCTCCTCTCATCTCTGCCCGGAGGACACGGCGCAGACCCTCCCATGCTGGACAGTACTCCAGTGTATGCTGCGCCGTGTCTGCCTCCTCCGGGCAGTGGTGGCAGCCTGTGGTGCACTCCTTCCCAATGCGACACAGGTATTTCCCGAAACAGCCGTGTCCCGAAAGAACCTGTGCCGCATAAAACGTAAGTCCGCGTCCCCTTCTGAACTCCAGCCACTGCCGCAGGAATGGCTGGATGGCCTCACGGACCCTCCTCCCTGACAGACCGGGGCGTGTGAGCATTTCGCTCCATTCCCGGAGGAGGGCCTCCTTGGCCCGGCGCCTCAGCAAAGCCCTCGCCCTAGGCATGACTATGCCCCCCCCCCCGCTTCGATCACCCTTATCCTCCTGTATATCCTCATTTGAGACATTGCGAGGAGATCGATCGGGGGAATGCCGGCGAGGACCGTCGCCCCCCACGTGCAACACAGTCCGGTACGCCCTGGCCGCCCTATTCGCAATTATGCGTTGGGCGGCCCTCAGCTGCCTGCCCAGGCTGTCGCGCTGCGACACCTCTTCTGCCCAGACAGGCGCTCCGTACAGGAGCACTGAGTGGACGACCGACGCGTAGAGGCGACGCACACGCCCGCCGGCGCCGCCCAGATTGGGCAGCAACCTGGCCAAGCCATTAGCCATGGTTTTGGCCTTTGGCACCGTGCGGGCGATGTGTTCACCAAAGCTGCCGGACTCGTGCAGCCACACCCCCAAGTATTTCAATTGGGGGGCGGGCAGGACGCGGACTCCCTCCACATATATGTTGGGCCTCACTGCTGGCGGCGGGCCCCGCAGAGCGCCGTTAAAGAACCACGTGACCTGAGTCTTCTGCGGGGCCACCTCGAGGCCCAGGTTACTTGGGACCATGGTCAATCGGGACCGTGGTCAATCGGGACGGTGGTCAATCGGGACCGTGGTCAATCGGGACCGTGGTCAATCGCAACGTCGTCAATATTAACGTGGTCAAACGCAACGTGGTCAATTTCAACGTGGTCAATCTCAACGTGGTCAATACGGACGGTGGTCAATCGGGACTGTGGTCAATCGGGACGGTGGTCAATCGGAAACGTGGTCAATCGGGACCGTGGTCAATCGTAACGTGGTCAATTGCAACGTGGTCAATATCAACGTGGTCAATCGGGACCGTGGTCAATATTAACGTGGTCAAACGGGACGCTCCCTCACGGTCGATAATATCGACCGAGATCACAAGATCTCTTTTACCATCCAAAGTCAAGTGGTGACGTGGTCTTTTTTACCATCCGAACTAGTCCGATGGTACATACGATTGTTAACTGTACGTAGATAACATACCGAATTCTAAGATTTAATAAGTTTTTTACCTGTTATACATATCGACCGTGAACTTGGTCACGAGCACGCCCTATGAGGTGCTCTCTATGCCCCCGGGGGGGGGGGGGGGGGGTAAGGCCCGTAAGACAAGATCCCGGAAGGGGATCGTGCAATTGCGTTGATAAGTCCGCGTTGGAGGGGGAGGGGGGATTCAGCCGCGCTTGTCGGGACATAGTGTAATATTTCAAATAACACAAAGGCGATCAGCTATAATTTATGACACCGACAATAAATCATCGTGATGTCGATTTGTCTTCTTTTCTTTTCTTTTCTGTGGCGAGCCCTTTGTCGAGGACTTCGTGTCCGAACATGTTTCACAACGCCATTTTGGGGGTTATAACGTCACGTACTACGTTTCTTTCTTTCGCTCGACTCATTCCCCTTCGTGTTCTCGATCTTTCCTCCTCGATGTTTTAATACTTTAATAATATAATAATTTTATTAGTTCCTTAAATTTATAATTTAAAAAAGAGACATTATCGCAACGCATAATTTAAATAAGGAATAGAGAAAAAGAAGGTGAAAGGAAAATTAATTTAAAATTTTCTACCGTGTTATTGTACATTTATTCATGTTATACATTTACTCATGTTAAATCTTCTGTACAAGATACGTGTATTGCGAGGTTTATTAAAACTGAAAAAGAAAAAATACAGTTAAGTATGTAAAAATGTATGCACAATTATATATCAAGAGACACGGTAGTGTCTCGCGCCAAGTACGCGCGGAGCGAGACAGCCGTGGCTCTATATACGCGACGCGGCGAGTTGCGAGTACCCGAGATTTTTAGATCTCGATAACCAGTGAACGGATCAAGTTCTAACTAGGCTTATCGTAAAGCTTGGACCAAATTTATATAAGAAAAGTGTTTTTATTTTTCCGCTACGTGTTCTACGAGCGGAGATATTGCGATGCAAAACTCAAAGCTGAAAATTTACAATTAAGAAACGTCGACGTATTACTGTTGCTGTGTTCGCCACGGCGCGCGGCGGCGCTGCTGGGGGGGTCTGATTTTCTTGTGGCGTTCATACCCTTGCCGTTATGCGGCGCTCTAGTCTCTACGCGTAGAGATGCGTTAGTTCGATCGATCGATCACATGTGAGGTGACAGAAGTAAACATAACCGTAAAGTGGCCCATACACGTCGCGAGACTCGCGAGTCCGGCTCGGCTCGGTTTCCACTCGTTCGTGGGTGAGATGTTACGAGACGGGCTCGGCGTCCGACGAGCCAAATTTCGGGACTATTCGGGGGTGTGTGTGTGGTGAAAAACGTTTGAGTCCGGCTCGCGAATCAAACTCGTACATGTTATGGGCTGCTTTAGACGTCCGCGTCGCGTCGTCGAGATTAGATCAACGGAATCAACGTTTATAGAATCGAGACTATTCGGGAGTGTGTGTGTGTGTGTGTGTGTGTGTGTGTGTGTGGTGAAAAACGATCGAGTCCGGTTCGCGAATCAAGCTCGCCGAGCCGGACTCGCGAGTCAAACTCGTACATATAATTAGCCGCTTCAGACGTCCGCGTCGTCGAGAAATATTCCGTCCGCGTAGTCGCGTCCGAACACTCCGAACGGAGTACATGAGTGCTAGAGTGACAGAGTTCGCGCCTTGTGGATGGCTGGTTCCTGGGATACACCCTGAGCGAGGATGGCGAGGTTATATCTATCGTACGTATTGCTCTTTCTCGCGGTCACGCTCGCGTTCCCCGCTCGCGTTCCCCGCTCGCGTTTTCTCTCTCTCTCTCTCTCTCTCTCTCTCTCTCTCTCTCTCTCTCTCTCTCTCTCTCTCTCTCTCTCTCTCTCTCTCTCTCTCTCTCTCTCTCTCTCTCTTTCTCTTTCTCTAATAATGACTATCGAATATATCTGATAGAATTAAATCTAAACATTTTTAGTATTATAACACAAAAATTATATCTGATAGTGACATCCTTAATTAAATGTGCAGTGTAGTTTGTATTATAAATTATTAATTGTCTTATTTTGTTAACAAACTTTACTATACATATATTATCTACTATAACATTCTGACAATAGCATCGTACATGCCAAATTCTATATCAAATCTGTTTTTCTTTCGACAAAATTTATTAGCAAACACTGCATAATATGCTCTCGACAAACTTGACTTTGTCTAATATATTCATATTTTGTGTCTTAATTTTTAAATGATTTATAAATTTATACAAACTACACTGCACATTTAAGGATGTCAAACTCTCAGATATAATTCTTGTAAGTTATAATACAAAAAATATTTACATTTGATTTTATCAGACATAAATGTCAATGTCGATAGTCATTATGGCGTTTGATGTATCTGTAACAAAAAGGGGTGATATCCGTACAAAATTACCTTTTACAAAAAGGTAGAAAAAAAGACGCCAAGCACGCGTGGTGTACCTTGAAAAAGTCGAAGTAGTTATCTTTGTACCTCGAAAAAATTCAAGTAATATCTTTACCTTAAAACAACCAAAGTAATATATTTACCTTGAAAAAATCGAAGTAATATATTTTTTACAAAAAAAAAGAAATGATATCTTTAAATTATGCGCCAATTAAATATATATTATATCAAAAAATAACTAGTTTTTTAAAAAAATGTATTCCCATTAAAGTGAAAAAATTAATATAAAATGTGAAAAATTTTAGTGAAAAAAACTTGGCGCTGCAAAATTTTAAAATATTTGAAAGCAATAAGTAACTAATTTAAAATATTAAATTAATAATTACAATGTGAATGTAGAGATTTTCACACATTAATTTAAAGTACTTTTTGCATTTATAGAAATTTTTTCATTAATATATATTATTACGTTTAGCAGCGCCAAGTTTTTTTCACTAAAATTTTTCACATTTTATATTAATTTTTTCACTTTAATGGGAATACATTTTTTTAAAAAACTAGTTATTTTTCGATATAATATATATTTAATTGGCGCATAATTTAAAGATATCATTTCTTTTTTTTTGTAAAAAATATATTACTTCGATTTTTTCAAGGTAAATATATTACTTTGGTTGTTTTAAGGTAAAGATATTACTTGAATTTTTTCGAGGTACAAAGATAACTACTTCGACTTTTTCAAGGTACACCACGCGTGCTTGGCGTCTTTTTTTCTATATTTATATACGCAAAATTTTTGGTACTCACTCATTGTGTCGGTTCTTCCACGACTCGTTTCCAGTGTCCATCGGATGTTTGTTCCCAGTCGATTGGATATTCATCAATATGATAATGGTTATAAAAATCCGGCCCCGTCCAAATCCAATGATGCTCCAATGCCCGATGTTTAGGGCACCACTCGTACATGCGGCTGGCTTATTGCGGCCGATTTACTTGATTAACGTCTTGGTCCACGTCTTGGTTTTTATCCACATTTGCGTACTCACAATCCAAAGAACATTTCGGTTTTGATGCTGGTTTGCGTTGTATGTCATACACAGAATTATGGCTTAAAAGTTTGGTTGAATTCACTGTGTTGAAATCATCTTGAACTACAGCACAGCATTCAATATTAAAAGAAACGTATTTTAACCATATATCACGTAAATCCGTAATCTGACAGGTCTGCAATACTTGATGTTTAGGACACCACTTGTTAGTTCGAGTGAGCACGTTTCGAAATCCAAGTTCTCGATCGCGAAGATTATGCACAATCGATGAACAATAATGTTTAGCCATTCCCGCGTTGTCCATATTTAACAGTTACAGCGTGCTTGAATTTTTTCATAAACTCGATACAACGAGAAGGTAACTAACTGACGTCCGTACTCGCCGGAAAAACTAACTGAAATTCTGTAGTGTACATGACGTACACTGTAGATTTCAGTTACCAAGGTTGAATTTTCTTGGAAACACAGATATTTTGGAACAGCAGGGTATGGCGTGACTGATACCCGTCATGGTTTTCTATTTTAAGAAATAACCCTTTATAAATTTTTGTGACGCCGAGATGCCCTCTTCACTTTATCTTTCTGTGAAGAGCTTTTTGTCGAGGGCTGCATGTTCGGACATGTTAATTCCACTATTGTGTGTGTTAAAATTTTTAGAAACAAATAGCGGGATTTAAATTCTAAGGGATGTTACTTCTCTTTGCGATGCTCTTGGAAAGAGAGAGAAAAAACGATAGACGGAACTGTATAAAACGGAGGACGAAAGCCACCAAAATCGCAGTATATGCTAAGCCTCAGTTGTGACTTTTCTGTGTGTCAAATAAAGTCTTATAAGAAGACTTTACTTCAAGCTACTTCGAGCGCTTGACTTTTAAAATATTGTGCAGTACCAGTGTAAGTGCGTGCAAGTGAATAAAAAGTAAAGTGATAAGTAACGTTACGAATATTGTTCTCGAAATGGAACGAGAGAATAATAATTGGGAGGCAATAATGGACGTGGATTCATCCAATAAAGATCGCACATTATCGGATGACAGTGGGCGCGTTAGCGATTCACAAGGGGATAACCAACGAACCGAAAAAATCGTATTTCGTTCCAAGATTCTCGCCTTAAGTGGGCGCACAAAGTGTTGTGCAATATTTTTCTATTACACATTGGGTAATGATTATCGTGCATGTATGTCATACATGATTGACATAGCGCCTCATACAGTAGATATACATATGTATAATACATATATGTATATATATATATATATGTATAATGCATAATATTGCTTTGCAAATGTGACATGTTTAAAAAAATACATTTTACTTTGACTTGTACATACTACCTACAATCAAACATAAACTATATGAATGAATGTTGACACTTCCATGACGTTCTACAGGATTCGAGTGGAAGTAATAACCATAAGCTCTCATTTATGTTAAAAGACTCGTGTATTATAAATAAATTCTCTTGTAATACCCGAAAACATGCATTTGTCGTACAAATTACTACGGACGCACAAGGCATGTTGTTTTTAGTTTCTTCAAGTATGAAATTGATATTTAACAATCTTAATTAAAAGTATTACGTTAGAATTGCACACACAAATTAATTTTGATACAAATGTTGTCAAAACTATATAGTATTTTATAGTGTTATAGTTTTGATAACATTTGTATTAAAATTAATCTTTGTGTGCGATTCTAACGTAATGCTTTTTTAATTAAGATTATTAAATATCAATTTTATATTTGAAGAAGCTGAGGACAACATATTTTATACATTCGTAGTAATTTGTAATGCAAGCCACCAAATGTTTCCAAATACCAGAAGAGAATCTACTTATAATGCATGAGAATTTTTTAAACAAGAATTCATGATTACATCCTCTATTTTAGGATCCTGTAAAATGTTATGGGAGTGTCAATGTATATTCGTGTAACCTATGGAGATTTTAGAAAACATAGTCTTTTATCTTTTATCCTGAAAGAATATTTTTAGACTGGCTTTTATTACTAACTTTTATCACTGGAAGTACTATGTTACATTTTAAGTAGTTAAAATAATGTTAATATTTGAAGATAATAAAAAATGTTGAAAAAGGAAAATTTACATGGAACAAAGAAAGTGGTTGTATTTAAGGGGGAATATACCTTTGTGAGGGCAAAATTAAGGGTTATTTTTGACAATTTATTTAAGAAAGACAAAGCGATATTTTAAATTCGGTTGTTCATACATCTTGTAATACAAGTCTTGAGGTAAAAGAAAAAATTTTTTTTAATCATTTCGAAATAAAATGGCGGAGCAGTAGCTGATGAAAAAAAACTTTTTTTTTTTCATAGTCCTCCACGGGCGTACTCGCACAGGTCACAATTTTCAACCTAGGACAAAAAATAAAAAAGATTTAGAAATTAGATATAAAAAACTAGAAAAGTACGTAGGATTTTCCAAAAATATTGATTTTTAAAAAAATAGCGTCAATATGAAGGAAAAATGTTTTTTATAAAATACATTTTTTCCTTCATATTGATATGTAAATATATATACAATATATATATACAGGGTGTCACCTAATTCGCGCCCACTATTTACATAGTGATATTCCTCATGAAAACTAAGTCGAAAAATCCTAAATAATTTTTTTCGAATTATGCTTAGAAAAGTAGTTATTATTAATTAAAGATTAGCCAGTCAGCATCGCTTTTTAAGCGGACGCACGTTCGTGAGCCGCGCATCTACTAGTGTGCGTGAGCGAGCCGCCGCTCGCTCCGCCGCGCGCTTGGCCGCGCAGCGCCGCAGCGATGTTCCGTCGCCACGACCGTCCGCGTAAAATTCAGCTTCGAAATAATTAATAATTACTCTTTGCAATAAGCATGATATTTCCTACGCTAAAAGCATCTTGTCAGATTACAATCCGATGGTTCAATTCAGATCTCGTCAAGATTTAACCGTGCCTATAAGAAAAATGTAATCTTCCATGTAGAAATACACACACATAAATTATTTTACAAGTTGTTTTTTCTGTTGATAATATTGATCATTCCAATGTAATTGAGCTGTTCAACACAAGATAAGCATAAATCATTAATGTCTCATGCAATCCGTCTTATGAGAACACGTTCTTTAAAATTCGCTTACATTGTTTTGACATTTAGCCAAGATTTCTATTTATTTGACGAATATGAAATAACTAAGGTGATATTGCCTTTCTTCTGGAAAATCTAAAAATAAAAAGTTTAGTTAATATGGGACCTAAATGTAAGGGGGTAAACCTGAGTAACAGCTAAAGAAAAGGGCTATTTTTAAACATTTTTTTTCTGGCAAATAATTGGTTTTTTTTTTCAATTCATTTTATTAACATTACAAAGTACATAATTTGAACTACTTGTGAAATTTTTGTTAAAAAATATTTATATTTATAGCTACAATAGCCAATAGTGTTAGCCGCCTAAAGAATTATTATGTCAAACGGGCGCATGCATAGCGAACCAATGGAAGTTCTAAAATAAAAAACAAGTATATTCTTAAAATATGAGACAATAGCTTCAGTTGTACGTACGGACTTAAAAAAACATAATTTGTTACAAAATGGTAAACTTTTGAAAAAAAAGGTCCAAAAATTGATGAAAAATTGACTTTTCTTTTAACGTTACAAAAAAAAATTATTCAATCAAAAATTCCGTACGTACAACTAAAGCTATTATCTCATATTTTAAGAAAATACTTGGTTTTTTGTTTCAGAACTCCCGTTGGTCCGCTTCGCATGGGCCCGTATTTTTTTCAGGAGACTTACTCTATTGGCTATCGCAGCTATAAATATTAACATTTTTTAATGAAAATTTCACAAAAAGTAGTTCAAATTATGTACTTTGTGATGTTAATAAAGTGATTTGGGAATAAAAATAATAATTTGCCATAAAAAAAATCTTTAAAAATAGCCTTTTTGCTTCCTCATAGAGGAAGCTTTGTTTTCGTGAAAAAAAATTTTTTTTAGTTGCCGCTGCCAATGTGTTCAGAATGTTCTAAAACGTCGAAAAATTGCATTAAAAAAAAATGTCCGTATGTGTGTGTGTATGTGTGTGTGTGTGTGTGTGTGTGTGTGTGTGTATGTGCAGATTTGATGTCCGTGGTTGCTCTACCTTCCATAAATATTGAGATATCTGGCTGTTTTTTTTTTAATCGATAGAGTATCATTCAAGGAAGGTTGGTATTAAATTTGGCGATGATCGGTAAAGGGGTTTTTTTAAAAAAAAATTTTACATTTTTTTAGAAATGTCCGTGGTTGCTCTAACTTCCGCAAATATTGAAATATCGGGCTGAATTTTTTTTTAATGGATAGAGTATCATTCAAGGAAAGTTGGTATTGAATTTGGCGATAATCGGTAAAGGGGTTCTTTTTTTTTTTAATTTTGAATTTTTTTACAAATGTCTGTGGTTGCTCTAACTTCCGCAAATATTGAGATATCGGGCTGTTTTTTTTTTTAATCGATAAAGCATCATTCAAGGAAGGTTGGTATTGAATTTGGCGATGATCGGTAAAGGGGTTTTTTTTTTTTAAATTTTTGAATTTTTTAAGAAATGTCCGTGGTTGCTTTAACTTCCGCAAATGTTGAGATATCGGGTTGTTTTTATTTTAATCGATAGAGTATCATTCAAGGAAAGTTGGTATTAAATTTGGCGATGATCGGTAAAGGGGTTCTTTTTTAAAAAAAATTTGAGTTTTTTTAGAAATGTTCGTGGTTGCATTAACTTCAGCAAATATTGAGATATCGGGCCGATTTTTTTTTAATCAATAAAGTATCATTTAAGAAAGGTTGATATTGAATTTGGCGATAATTAATAAAAGGGTTCTTTTTTTAAAAAATTTTTAATTTTTTTAAAAATGTCCCTGGTTGCTCTAACTTATGCAAATATTGAGATATAAGGCTAAATTTTTTTTAATCGATAAAGTATTATTTAAAAAAAAATGGAATTGAATTTAGCGATAATTGGTAAAGGGCTTCTTTCTTTATAAAATTTTGAATTTTTTAAGAAATGCCTTTGATTGCTCTAACTTTTGTATTGAAATATTTGGCTATTTCAAATTTTATTATATTCTTCTGTGAACGGGGGGGGGGGGTGTAAGACCGTCCCCGGAGGCGAGATTTTCTATACTCGAAGGACCAGAGGGGGGGTAATTATAATCCCCCTCACGACTAAATTAGCGAAATAGGCGAAAGAACGCAAAACGAAACGAAGTGCGCATGCAACGAAAAGCGAAAAGCGACTCACCGTTCGGGCGCCCGTCGTCTCCCGGTTGATTCCGACTCTCGTCCGTCCTCGCCGTATTCCACGTGGCCAGGCTCTGCCGGTCCGACATGCAGGCGGATGCAGTGGGGTTGCGGACAGCAAGCAGGCACAGGTGCAAGGCGTAATAAAGCGGGCACAAGCAGGCACAAGCAGGCGAAATCACGAGCAAACAAGGCAGGCGAAAGATCGGTCCCCAAGAGTGGGGGGAAGATTGCGGTCGGACGTCCGAAACTTCGTGCGCGTTCAAAAGCTCCTTATGAGCGTCTTGACGATGAGAGTGTCTGGTGGTGAGTGAGTGCTCGCGGTCCTGAAACGTGCCGCGAGCGAGTACTTGCTCCCCTTTTTGGGGGTAATAGCTGCCGTCGGTGGATCAACGATGGCAGCACCAATTGGTGAGTCGCATGATTCAAAATTGTCCCGATCGCGATCCACCGACGTCCCGCGAATATTAACAATAACGACTAATAACTAAATATGCAATTAATACTAAATGCGCCAATCGGCACTAATCGAAATTAACAAAGCAATTAGAATCAAAATAAACAAGAACAATTAATCAAATATATATACAAGGCGATACGCCGAACATACCGCCCACCAAAATACGACGTATTTTCTATGCTTTATTGGTCGTCCTCTGGTGAATTGTCCATCGGCAAGGGACACAATTTCACCAGAGGACGAGTAAGAGGGCCATCCGCTGTCCTCACTGTGGCGACCCGAGAGATGCCGTCGCGACCCGGGTGCAGCTCCGTTATTCGCCCTCGCTTCCACTGAAGGAGAGGGGCGTTTTCATTTTTCAATAGGACCAGCGTATCCTTTTGCACCGGATCAGGTAATGACTTTAGCCATTTCGGTCGCTGCTGCAGAGTGTGCAAATACTCCTCATGCCAACGCTTCCAAAATTGTTGGTGCAAGTGTTGCACCAGTTGCCATCGATCAAGCCTACCTATCGGCACTGGCTCAAGGTCCGGATACGGAACCGCTACGAGGGGCTCCAAGGTGAGGAAATGCCCCGGCGAGAGCACCTCGAGGTCATTAGGATCGGAGCTAGTAGGGCACAGAGGCCGGGAGTTTAGAATGGCCTCTATCTGCGCGATAAGAGTGCCGAATTCCTCTACTGTGAGGATCTGCGCTCCCACGACGCGTTTTAGATGGGTCTTCATTGATTTGACCCCAGCCTCCCAAAGGCCACCGAAGTGTGGCGCAGAGGGAGGGTTGAACGACCATCGAATCTGTTCTCGTTCCGAGGCGGCTTGCATGCAACTGATGAGCTCCCGATGAGCTCCGACAAAGTTCGTGCCGCAATCGCTATACATCCGCGAACAGCGGCCACGCCTAGCAATGAAGCGCCTCAGAGCCGACAGGAACGATTCGGTGGATAGAGAGAATGCGAGTTCCAAGTGAACTGCCTTCGTGGCAAAACAAACAAACAGGCAAACGTAGGCCTTAAACGCGGTTGCTTCGCGAGAACGACGATGATAAATTAAGAATGGCCCGGCATAATCGACTCCGGCGATTGAAAAGGGCTTAGCCTGACGCACGCGATCTAGAGGCAGGTCCGCCATGGGCGGTTGCATAGTACGAGGGTTCGCCCGAAAGCATCGATAGCATCGGGACAGACAACGTTTAATGGCCTGTTGGGCTCCCTGAATCCAGAAATTTTGCGATAGGATATATTGTAGCGCTCGGCGCCCCGGATGCAAGTGTAGACAATGGGTACGCTCGATTATGAGTTCCGTGAGCCGATGTTTGTTTGGTAACAGTGCCGGGTGCTTGGCTTCATACGGAATCGCGGAATGGGTCAGTCTACCGCCCACCCTGAGAACTCCGCGCGCATCCAAGAAGGGCGCGAGTTTTCGAAGAGGTTTCGAGCACTTCTGCTTGTGCTTTAGTCTGTCGAGATCCTCTGCGAAACAACACGATTGAACAAATCTAACGAGATATAGTAAAGTCGAATGGAATTCAATTTGATCTACAACTAAAGTTTTATGAAGCGAATCTGATTTAAGTCGATTGACGAAACGCAAACAATAAGCAAATACTCTAGCTAATTTATCTAACGACGAAAAGCGATCGAGAAGCGAATCAACAACAGTAGCGGAGTTTACGACATCAGCAGGATTTGTGGAGACAAAAACGCGAGATTTTTCTTCCTCCTCAGGAAGGTCATCAACTTCCGATATTGTTTCCTGAGTGGGTTCGCAGTCAATTAGCCACGCAGGGCCAGTCCACCAAATCGGATGGTCCACTAATTCTTGCGGAAACAAGCCCTTTGAGCAACAATCAGCCGGGTTAGACTTGGTGTCGACATGCTTCCAGCAAGAGATATCTGTGTTGGACTGGATGCGGGCAACACGATTACGCACGAAAGTCTTCCAACGGTGTGGCGCCGAGCGTATCCAAGCGAGGGCAACCTCAGAATCTGACCAAGCGTACGTGGCGTCGATCGCGACCTCAGGCCGGAGGATATTTCCTATATACTCTAATAAATTTGAAAGCAACATAGCCGCGCAAAGCTCGAGTCTCGGCAATGTGATGGCCTTAAGCGGGGCCACCTTTGATTTGGCGCTAAGCATTTGGATCAGGACACCGTTCTCGGCAACGGTTCTAATGTATACAACGGCTCCGTAGCCTTGCTCGCTCGCGTCGCAGAATCCGTGGATTTCTCGCCGGACTACGTGGTCCACTGCGATAGTACGAGGTATGCGAACGGAGGTTAGTGCGGGGAGCTCCGACTTGTATTTTTCCCACCTAGAACATATCTCCGAAGGAGGTCTCTCGTCCCATTCTAACTTGAGAATCCAGAGTTGTTGTATCAATCGCTTAGCTGCGAACGTAAGCGGTGTCAAGAAACCCAATGGGTCAAAGATTCTAGCTAATTCGGAGAGAATAGTGCGCTTGGTGCAGTCTCTGTCCAACGGATTGACCTGAAAGCCAAAACTGTCCGATTGAGAATACCAGCGGAGTCCGAGAACCTTAAGAAACTGGTCTTCCGGTGATTAGAAAGATAACAACGACTGACTACAGAGTTCCGGATCGAGATCGGCTAAAACCGACAAATGGCTACTGGCCCACTTCCTGAGTTCGAAGCCGGCAGTTCTAAGCAAGGCTTGTAGCTGCCGCCGAACTTCACGGGCTCTTTCCTCCGACTCGACGCTTGCTACTACGTCGTCGACATAGACACACTTCTCCAAGACGGCCGCGGCCAACGGGTAACTCATTTTGCCTTCAGCCGCTAACCTCAACAAGCAGGCAATTGCTAGGTACGGAGAGCACGTCAATCCAAAGGTAACGGTCAGCAATAGGTAATCCGAGATTGGGTCGTCCTCCGAGAAACGCCACACTATTCGTTGGTAGTCACACTGACAGAGTTCAACCAAGATCTGAAGGAACATCTGCTTGACGTCCGCGGTGAGCGCCACGGGCCCGATCCGAAATCTCAACAATACTACAACTATATCTGGTTGTAGCTTGGGGCCGGATCGCAGCATTTGATTTAACGAGACGCCGTTCAGATCTTTGGCCGATGCGTCAAACACGACGCGCAATTTAGTGGTTGTGCTATCTGACTTGAATACCCCATGATGGGGCAGGTAGAACACAGACCCGTCCACTGGGAACGGCTGCTTGATCAATTTCATATGACCACTATCTAAATAATCCTGCATGAATTTACTGTAATTTATTTTAAACTCCGCATCTAATTTGAAGCGACGTTCAAGTGCGCGAAATCTATTTAAGGCTATTTGTCGCGTGCCAACAAAACAAGGGTTGTCTTTCGCGAAGGGATATGATACTACAAAGCGACCGGATACATCCCGACGCGTGGTCTGCGCAAATAGTTCCTCGCAACGTTTATCTTCCTGTGAATACGGTGAAGCCGTAGGGACTTCGTCTAATTGCCAAAATCGACTAAGAGATGCATCTAAAGTGTCAAGAGTTGGAAAGGAATGTGAAGGTTGAGATGCTCGCATTGACACCAAGCCGACGAGAACCCAGCCAAATATAGAGTTGAAGGCGTCTGGTTCGCCTTTCTTCCCTACCCGACGACCATCTCGAAGCAAAGATGTAAATATCTCTGCGCCAATCAAGATGTCGACGGGACCAAGTCTATAATACTGCGGGTCAGCAAGCCTCAATCCCTCCAAGTGCCTCCACGCTCTTTGTTCAACCTGGCTACCAGGCAATTGTGCGGAGATGCGCGGGAGAATCGTAGCCTCTATTGGGATGCGAGTATTGTTATTGCCCTTCGTCCGAATCACGAATGAGGTACTGCCTCGAGTGGCAGCTGCTTTAGTATCGTTTACCGCTAGAACTATCGTACGACTCTTGGTTCGTCCGAAACCACCCTTTTGCATGCAGCTTTCCGAGATAAAGTTCAGTTGACTAGCACTATCTAACAGAATGCGAACAGGGAAGGGGTTTCCGTGGATGTCGAGAGCCTCAGCCTGCACCGTTGACAACAACACGATCGAACTCGATTTTACCACGCTAGTCATGGTGACGAGTGGCTCATTACTTTGCGGCGACGAACTCTTTTCCACTTTCGATTCGGGAGGGGCTCCGATAGCCGTAAGAGCACCCGTCGAACCCGAGTTTCGCTCGAAATGCAAAAGCGTATGATGTTTTGCCTTACACGACCGGCACTCCCATGTCGTCAGGCAGTTGCTAACGCCATGACCCGCGCGGAGGCAGTTCAGACACAAGTTCGCGGTTTTCGCCGCTGAATGTCTCTCTCTGGGGGTTAAATTCAAGAACCGAGGACACTTGAATACGGAATGTTGTTCGTTGCACACCGGACACTCGGCGGTTCGAGTCGCGAGCGACGAAGCCGACGCGGCTTTCCTCGGCGACGGCGACGGCGACTTAAGTGACATGCTTGAGGAGCCCGATACAGATGCGAGGACTCGACAGTGATCCGAGAGGAATTTCGTAAGCTGCGTATATCTCGGTATCTCCTCCGCTCGGTGCTCGGATTCGAACTTCTCGCGAAGCGAGCGCGGGAGCTTTTCCAACAAGAATTTGAGAAGCAAGTAGTCCCAAGAATCCGTGGGAAACTCCAACAGGTTCAATGCCCGCGTATTCTCGATAAAGGTATCCAACAGCGTACGCAAGGACGCGGCCGACTCCGACTTCAACGGCTTGGCGTTCAACATCAAATCCACGTGATAATCTGCCAGATTCCGTTTGCTCTGGTATCGCGAAACTAACGAGTCGTAGGCTATCGCGTAATTGTCCGCGGAAAGAGGGAGGTTCTTCACGACGTTGAGCGCTTCCCCCTTTAGCGAGGCCAACAAATATTGATACTTTTCCATAGCGGAAATGTTCCGATTCTCGTGAATGGCGGTATTGTATAGCGCGATGAACGAAGGCCAAAGAGCGAGATCCCCCGCGAACTGCGGAAGCGAAATTTTGGGTAGTCGTATAGATGACGTCTGAATCGGGGCCGCAGGGCCCGAGATGGTCGCCCGATCGGCACCAACGAACTTTTCGTACCGCCCGATTACTGCGAAACGCATCTGATCGAAATTCAGGCGGATAGCATCTTCTACGGTGAACTCCTCATCCGAGGCGTTTTGAATTATTTTGAGATGTGTTGTCTCAAAATCCTCGATCAACTTAGACACGGTGGGGTATCGAACGAGGAAATTCGGTCTCTGCGCGACATTCTCCACCGCGAGCATTGAGAGATCATGAATCTCCTTCATTCTCCGCACGCACAACTCGCGCTTAGTTCTCTGGGCCCCACTCATGATGAATGGGAACGGTGATCAACGAAACGACACCAAGCGCAAGCAAACGAGACTCAAGCACGATAGCTATCCGATAACGAAAGATTAATTACATGAAAATGGTCGCGAGAATATATATTTTCAATAATGTAATCTAAAATATAATAGCAGTATGAATGCGTCAATAAACCTGTTACGACTCGCGGTATACGACGCGAGACTGTGCTGCGTGCTATCTCACGACACGCGCTACGAGATATACGACACGACGATGTGTCGCGGACGGCGCTACGACACGCGGTATACGACACAGGATGTGTAGATCGCGGTGCTACTACACGTGGTATGTGACACTACGACTACGGCATACGACGCGAGCACAATCTACTTCACCAGCGATTACTTACGACATAAGATATACGACTCTAGCAACTATACGACATGAGATATACGACTCGAGCAACTATACGACATAAGCCGTGCGACGCGAGCAACTATACGACAAGATATACGACTCGAGCAACTATACGACATGAGCCATACGACTCGAGCAACTATACGACATAAGCGCTTAGTACGACAACAATTATATTCGAACTTTTGCAAGAGCGCTAAATGTTTAATATTTGGAACCAGTGCCGACAAATAGTTTTCGATCGATGGCAGATATGTTATAAGAATTCCGACGTTCGGAATAATATGTTTTCGAGTCGCACTAAAATAGACTCCGCATCAGCGAGGACAATGGGTCTTGCAACTGTTGAGCGCGAGTCTATGTAGAAAAAACTGTGTACGCGCGGCCCGGCTCGCGACCGAGCGTCAAGGCCGCCGACAAACAGGCGAAACGTATGGCTTGCCCGAGAATATTCTAGATTTAAATATTTCGGGTATTATATTTTAATAATTACTATTCGACTAACTGTAATAATTATTGTTATTAATTGTAATAATTCACGACTTATGCAGATAACGACAATGGCACGTGTTACGACAAGCGAGAATTCGGGCGAGTATTCTCGTCGCGAAGCGAAACCAAAGAATTGCGAGCGAGAGATATCGCGCGAAACGAAACTAGAGATTATTAACACGCCACGCGTTATTGCAATTCGCGACTACAAAAGCAAACGAAATTAACGATATTACGAAAGCGAGAGGTCGGCGGTAATTTGCTAACGCGAAAATCCGGCTCGAAGGACCAATGAACGGGGGGGGGGGGGTGTAAGACCGTCCCCGGAGGCGAGATTTTCTATACTCGAAGGACCAGAGGGGGGGGTAATTATAATCCCCCTCACGACTAAATTAGCGAAATAGGCGAAAGAATGCAAAACGAAACGAAGTGCGCATGCAACGAAAAGCGAAAAGCGACTCACCGTTCGGGCGCCCGTCGTCTCCCGGTTGATTCCGACTCTCGTCCGTCCTCGCCGTATTCCACGTGGCCAGGCTCTGCCGGTCCGGCATGCAGGCGGATGCAGTGGGGTTGCGGACAGCAAGCAGGCACAGGTGCAAGGCGTAATAAAGCGGGCACAAGCAGGCACAAGCAGGCGAAATCACGAGCAAGCAAGGCAGGCGAAAGATCGGTCCCCAAGAGTGGGGGGAAGATCGCGGTCGGACGTCCGAAACTTCGTGCGCGTTCGAAAGCTCCTTATGAGCGTCTTGACGATGAGAGTGTCTGGTGGTGAGTGAGTGCTCGCGGTCCTGAAACGTGCCGCGAGCGAGTACTTGCTCCCCTTTTTGGGGGTAATAGCTGCCGTCGGTGGATCAACGATGGCAGCACCAATTGGTGAGTCGCATGATTCAAAATTGTCCCGATCGCGATCCACCGACGTCCCGCGAATATTAACAATAACGACTAATAACTAAATATGCAATTAATACTAAATGCGCCAATCGGCACTAATCGAAATTAACAAAGCAATTAGAATCAAAATAAACAAAAACAATTAATCAAATATATATACAAGGCGATACGCCGAACCTGGGCTATTTCTAATTTTATTATATTCTTCTGTCTTTTCTACCTCTATTTCATATAAAATTCTTTAAAATTTGGTTGATTAGACTCATGTTTATGTATGGACAAATTCCCCGAAATTTTAAATGTCTTTAACTCAAAAACTAATCAACCAAATCTTAAAGAATTATATATGAAATAAGGGTAGAAAAAACTGAAAAATATAGTAGAATTAAAAAAATAACTAAAATCTTAAAATTTTAACTTTTAAGGGCTACATCCAAAGTCTCAACAATTGAGACTTTTCATAAATTGATATTTTTTGACAATTTAGTATTAATTATTAGCAATTTTTTGATTCTAATATATTTTTCAGTTTTTTCTACCCCTATTTCATATATAATTCATTATGGTTTGGTTGATTAGACCCAGCTTTATAAAGCTTCGATATATGTACAAATTCTCCAAAATTTCAAATGAAAAAAAGAAAGAGAGAGAGAGAGAGAAAGAGAGAGAAGGCAAAAGGGCGCTCTATTGCAAAAGCATTGATCGTTTTTTAAATAAAACTGACGTAAGTGTCTAGCCTAGCATCAGCCAATGTATGCCAAAAAGCCTAACGTGCGTTCAGTTTTATTGGGAAACGATCAGTGTTTCGCAAAAGGGCGGCCTTTTGCAAAAGGGCTAGTCTTTTTGCAAAAGGGCTAATTTTTTAATTGCAGTTAGAACATCTCAAGTCTTAATAATTGATACTTCAAAAAATGATTTTTTAGGATAATAAAAAAAGTGAGCAAGTAGAAACTTGCACATTGCTTCCATATAGCTTTTAAGTGTGCAAGTAGAAACTTGCACATTGCTTCCTCATAGCTTTTAAGTGTGCAAGTAGAAACTTGCACATTGCTTTCTCATAGCTTTAAAGTGTGCAAGTTGAAACTTGCACATTGCTTCCTCATAGCTTTAAAGTGTGCAAGTAGAAACTTGCACATTGCTTCCTCATAGTTTTTAAGTGTGCATGTAGAAACTTGCACATTGCTTCCTCATAGTTTTTAAGGAGTGGCACCCGTTTGACCACGTTGATATTGACCACGGTCCCGATTGACTACGTTGAAATTGACCACGTTGCGATTGACCACGTTACAATTGACCACGTTGTGATTGACCACGGTCCCAATTGACCACTGTCCTAATTGACCACGGTCCCGATTGACCACCGTCCCGATTGACCACCGTCCCGATTGACCACGGTCCCGATTGACCACGGTCCCGATTGACCACCGACCCAATTGACCACAGTTCCGATTGACCACAGTCCCGATTGACCACGGTCCCAGTTGACCACCGCCCCGATTGACCACTGTCCCGATTGACCACCGTCCCGATTGACCACCGTCCCGATTGACCACCGTCCCGATTGACCACCGTCCCGATTGACCACCGTCCCGATTGACCACGGTCCCGATTGACCACGGTCCCGATTGACGATTAGTGACGCGCTTTAAAAGTATTTAATTGTTTAAAGCGCGTCATTAACCTATATAGGTTAGTTTGGGACGGTGGTCAATCGGGACGGTGGTCAATCGGGACGGTGGTCAATCGGGACCGTGGTCAATCGGGACGGTGGTCAATCGGAACTGTGGTTAATCGGGACGGTGGTCAATCGGAACTGTGGTCAATCGGGACTGTGGTCAATCGGGACGGTGGTCAATCGGGACCGTGGTCAATCGGGACGGTGGTCAATCGGAACCGTGGTCAATCGGAACGGTGGTCAATCGAAACCGTGGTCAATTGGGACCGTGGTCAATCGCAACGTGGTCAATCGCAACGTGGTCAATTGCAACGTGGTCAATATCAACGTGGTCAATCGGGACCGTGGTCAATATTAACGTGGTCAAACGGGACGCTCCCGTTTTTAAGTAAGCAAGTAGAAACTTGCACATTGTTTTCTTATAGTTTTTAAGTGAGCCAGTAGAAACTTGTACATTGCTTTCTCATAGTTTTTAAGTGAGCCAGTAGAAACTTGCACATTGCTTTCTCATAGTTTTTAAGTGAGCCAGTAGAAACTTGCACATTGTTTTCTCATAATTTTTAAGTAAGCAAGTAGAAACTTGCACATTACTTAATCAACATTTTATTTCGCTTATAAAGCTTTCTCTATGAGGAAGCCAAATTAAAGAATATTTACTAATAATTGTACATCAAATAAAAAACAAGCTTCCTCATAGAGGAAGCTTTATAAGCGAAATAAAATGTTGATTAAGTAATGTGCAAGTTTCTACTTGCTCACTTAAAAATTATGAGAAAACAATGTGCAAGTCTCTACTGGCTCACTTAAAAACTATGAGGAAGCAATGTGCAAGTTTTTTGTTAACTGTTACACTGGTTCCTTTCTAAGAGAGTTGATATGTCTTTAGTCTTATATCTTCAGTTCAATTACTGCTTAGTACTAATGTTTTAATGAATCTTATTTAGAGTCGTCTGATGATATGATATTGAGAGTGATTCCCGTGAATCTGTACAATGTTGCTGATAATAATTTGTAGTGGTATTTTAAAAGTATTAAAAGTAATTATCTAATTATTATTGATATTTAAGACTGCACTGGCGGAACGTCACACGCCGATTTTTCTCTAATTTTGTACAGTTGTTTCTCATGTCAAAGTATGAAAAATTTGTCATTACTTTTAGCTGAAATTAATTTTTTATTTTTTGCATTTCTTAGTTTTACACAAATACACGGCTTTACGCATATTTAAAGCAGTATTAATGATTCTACTCGATTTTTTAAAAAACCGGTACACAAACATTAAAATAATATTTTTTTTTGTTATTTTCTATCGGGCATTAAGCAGTTTTGAGGGTAACATTTAACAATTCTTCGAATTTTTCTTTACTTCGATACGTGGTCTTGTAAAAAAAGTTAAAGAAAAAAATATGTAATGTGCAGATTTTGGTATCATTAATTACGAATCAAAAGTGAATTTTACAAAATAAAAAATGACGGATATGAGACGGGCGTCATTGTCGACGGCATCAAGAAACGGTTAAATTTGTAAAAAAACTTTTCAGAAAATTAAATCAATCAAGAAATAGAACTCGAGTACACTTGTTAATAATTCTTAACTTATTAACTTAAACGCGTCAAACTGGCGGGAGAATTCACTTGCCAAGTTAAAAGATCTCTAACTAAATTTGTTGTTACGCAACAGAAAAATTAACCTAACTTGATTTTTTATTCGTTTTTGATACTTTTGAAATATTTTTTTATATTCTTTATTTTTTGAATATTTTTAAAACAATTTTTATATTTTTACATATTTTTTATACTTTTTACACTTTTGGTCATTTTTTAAATAGAACACGTACTTATTTTCATAAGTAACAAGTGTACTCGAGTTCTATTTCTTGATTGATTTAATTTTCTAAAAAAAGTTTTTTGCAAATGTAACCGTTTCTTAATGTTGTCGACAATGACAACATGTCTCGTATCCGCAATTTTTTATTTTGTAAAATTTACTTTTGATTCGTAATTAGTAATTTTAAAATCTGCACATTACATATTTTTTTCTTTAACGTTTCTTTACAGAACCACTTGTATCGAAATAGAAAAGAGAGAGAGAGAGAGAGAATTCGAAGAATAATTATTACCCTTAAAACTGCTTAACACCCAATAGAGCATTACAAAACAAAACTAATAAACTATTATTTCGATGTTTTATGTGTGCCGAGTTTCAAAAAATCGAGTACAATCTGTCTTAATACTGCTTTAAATATGCGTGTAAAGTCGTGTATTTGCGTAAAACTTAAAAAATACAAAAAAATGAAAAATCAATTTAAGCTAAAAGTAATGACACATTTTTTCATACTTTGATATGACGAACAACTACAAAATTACAGACAAATCGGCGTGACATTCCCTGAGGTTTACTTGTAAGCAGTAAATAAACTCAAGATATGGGACAAAATACATATCAACTCTCTTAAATTTAGGTCTTATATTGACTAAACTTTTTATTTTTTAATTTTTCAGATGAAACGAGGCAATATCACCTTAGTTATTTCGTATTAGTCAAATAAACAGAAATGTTGACTAGATGTCAAAACAATGTAAGCAAATTTCATAGAACGTGCGTCTCATAAGACGGATTGCATGAGACATTAATGATTTCTGCTTCTTGTGTCGAATGGCTTAATTCAGAAAAAACAACTTGTGAAATGATTTGTGTGTGTGTGTATTTTTACAAGAAAAATTACAGTTTTATTATAGCCGCGGTTAAATCTTGACGAGATCTGAATAAAACTATCGATGTGGAATCTAAAAAGAAGCTTTTAGCGTAGGAAATATCATGCTTATTGCAAAAAGTAATTATTAATTATTTCGAAACTGAATTTTACGCGGACGGTCGTGGCGACGGAACATCGCTGCGGCGTTGCGCGGCCGAGCGCGCGGCGGAGCGAGCGGCGGCTCGCTCACGCACACTAGTAGATGCGCGGCTCACGAACGTGCGTCCGTTTAAAAAGCGATGCTGACTGGCTAATCTTTAATTAATAATAACTACTTTTTTAAGAATAATTCGAAAAAAATGATTAAGGTTTTTTGACTCAGTTTTTTATGAGAAATATCACTGTGTAAATAGTGGGCGCGAATTAGGTGACGCCCTGTATATATACAATATATACAAATATATACAGGGTGTTCTCGATTCAATCTGTCAGGGCCGATATCTCGGAAACTATTAAAGCTAGACGGAAGATCAAAAAGGTTTTTTAAATGGCATCACTTCTGAATGATTTCCCGCGTATTAGAACCGTACCGTTCCGCATTGGATTTCGAGGGGGGAAAAAGGGGTCAATTTTTTCAAATGGAAACTCCATACAAAAATAATACCATTCGATAGGGCTTGAAAAAACAAATCCAACGACCTGTATTTTTATATGTTTGTCGTGAAAATTACGGCCGCTGCGAATTTTTGAAGATACCCCACGCATCCATACTATTTGACCAATCTGTCAAAGCCGAGGGGTCTACCGCACTCGGCAATAGGTGTACAAATTTTAGGCAATAAACGGCAATAACAAGGAAATAACTAGGAAATAACTAGGCAATAATTAGGCAATAACTAAGAAATAACTGGAAAATAAGCGGCAAAATTAGGCAAAAAAATCAGCCTTGCGAGGAAACATTTCGGCACGGTTCCGTCAAATCCGTCATTTTTATATACAGGATGTCTGAGACTATCCGTACACCTCTTTTAAAATGAAAGAAAGTGGTTTTTATAAAAAAATTTCCAAGATTTTGATAAGCAAGTCGGATACGCTCTCTCTATCGAATGGTGCGATATTTTCATCTTCCGGTACTGACCAGAAATGAGCTATTTAGATCAAAAATCGAATTTTTTAAATGGAACCCCCACTTTTTATTGCATATTCTTGTAACCCTTATCGAGACGTTTTCAAAACACTATAATAAAGCTCTCTTTCGTTAAGAATTTTCTGAGATATTTCAAATTTTGTCATGATATTTTTAATATATAATATGAAATAAGAATAATGAAAGGAATCGATTGTTGTAAAAAAGAAAACAGAATAATTATTTTAAGAAATTTTTAATTGCATCTTGTAGACGCATACAATTTTACAAAATTGCAAATGTAAAAGTTAATATCATTATTCGATTCCTTTCATTGTTCAACGTATAAAAGTATTAAGGTAGTCATCGAAAATTGAGTACTTTACGAGACATTTCATATTTTATATTAAAATGATTATAACAAAATTTAAAATATCTCAGAAAGTTCTTGACGAAAGAGAGCTTTATTATAGTGTTTTGAAAACGTCTCGATAAGGGTTGCAAGAATATGCAATAAAAAGTGGGGGTTCCATTTAAAAAATTCGATTTTCGATCTAGATAGCTCATTTCCGGTCAGTACCGGAAGATGAAAATATCACCATCGATAAAACGTATCCGATTTACTTATCAAAATTTTTAAGATTTTTTATAAAAACCACTTCCTTTCATTTTAAAAGGGGTGTACGAGTGGTCTCAGACACCCTGTATATTATATATTTATGATATATTCAGCGTTGTAAAAAGGCAAAATAAAGTGTTAGTTCAGTACTATTGTGGAACATTAGATTTTGTTGAATTTGGCTGAAACTTCGGAAATAGATAGTTTCTGTTCTGTGACGCTGATCAAAAGTCAAAATAAGGTGTTATTTCAGTACTATATTGTGGAATAGTGGATTACAATGTATTATTCTACAGAACCACACAACTTGTTTCTTTTATTAATACAAAAGTATGTATTTATGTGAAAAAATATGTACCGCTTGTTGCAGAGACATACAGGTCAGTATGACGGGTTGCCCATTTATGCAGGCGCACATGGTCGTTCACAGTTGCGTAGACTGGCGTAGACTTCAGCGCATTGACAATACAGGTTATGAAATAAATTTTATTAAGAAATTGTGTGAACAACCATATGCGCGCCTGCACAAATGGGAAACCCGTCATACTGACCTGTATGTCTCTGCAACACCCTGTACATGCATGTATACATTGTATACCTATATAGCATATATGAATTATGTTACAAGGTTATAATTCATATATGTGTATATATACATGCATATACATGTATTTTTTTCACATAAATACATATTTTTCATACTCAAATTTCCCTCCTCCTTCTTGAGAATAGAAAGCAATAACTTCAGAAATAGGGAAATATATATGCGTAATGTTCGGCAATAACGGCAATGTTTAGGCAATACTTATTGTTAGTCAATAACGGTAATAAAGGCAATACTTGGGCAATATAGGAAATTAAAGTAATAACTGCAGAAATATGGATTTTATTGCCGTTTTCGGCAATAGGTGTACACTTTTTCGAGGTGCGGTAGACCCCTCGGTCAAAGCCGATATCCCGGAAAATATTAAAGCTAGAAGATCAAAAAGGTTTTTTAAATGGCTTTAATTCTAGATGATTTCCCGCGTATTAGAACCGTACCTTTCTGCACTGGATTTCGAGGAGGAAAAGAGAGGGGTCAATTTTCTCAAATGGAAACCCCATACAAAAATAATACCATTCGATAGGGCTTGAAAAGACGAATCCAACAATCTACATTTTTATGTTTATTGTGAAAATTACTGCCGCCGCGAATTTTTTTAAATAGTCTACGAAGGGTATCGATTATAAAAATTTATTGCAGTCATAATTTTTACAATAAGCATATAAAAATATAGGTCGTTGCATTCGTCTTTCCAAACCCTATCGATCTGCATTATTTCTGTGAAGGGTTTCCATTTGAAAAAATTGACCTTCCCTTTCCTTCTCAAAATTTAGTACGGAAGGGTACGGTTCTATCGCGCGGAAAATCATCTAAAAGTAAAACCACTTAAAAAGCATTGTTGATCTTCCATCTAGCTTTAATAATTTCCGAGGGGAGCGTCCCGTTTGACCACGTTAATATTGACCACGGTCCCAATTGACCACGTTGATATTGACCACGTTGCAATTGACCACGTTGCGATTAACCACGTTGCGATTGACCACGTTGCAATTGACCACGGTCCCGATTGACCACCGTCCCGATTGACCACGGTTCCGATTGACCACCGTCCCGATTAACCACGGTCCCGATTGACCACCGTCCCGATTGACCACGGTCCCGATTGACCACCTCCCCGATTAACCACAGTCCCGATTGACCACAATCCCGATTGACCACCGTCCGTATTGACCACGTTGAGATTGACCACATTGAAATTGACCACATTGCGTTTGACCACGTTAATATTGACCACGTTGCAATTGACCACGGTTCCGATTAACGATTAGTGACGCGCTTTAAAAGTATTTAATTGTTTAAAGCGCGTCTCTAACCTATATAGGTTAGTTCGGGACGGTGGTCAATCGGGACGGTGGTCAATCGGGACCGTGGTCAATAGGAACGGTGGTCAATCGGGACCGTGGTCAATCGGGACCGTGGTCAATCGCAACGTGGTCAATTTCAACGTAGTTAATCGGGATCATGGTCAATATCCACGTGGTCAAACGGGTGCCACTCGTCGCTTTGACAGATTAGTCGAACAGTATGAATACGTGGGGTATCTTCAAAAATTCACAGCGGCCGTAATTCTCACAATAAGCATATAAAAATATAGGTCGTTGGATTTGTCTTTTCAAGCCCTATAGAGTGGTATTATTTTTGTACGGGGTTTCCATTTGAGAAAAGTGACCCCTTTTTTCTCCTCGAAATCCAGTGCGGAAGGGTACGGTTCTAATACGCGGGAAATCATCTAGGAGTGAAGCCATTTAAAAAACTTTTTTGATCTTCCGTCTAGCTTTAATACTTTCCGAGATATCGGCTTTGGCAGATTTAATCGAACACCCTGTATACAACATATACAGGGCATTTCAGAAATACGCCAACAAACTTGGGGGATGAGTTCTCCACATAAAAACAAGAAAAAAATGTCATATAAACATCTGTCCGGAAACGCACCCCTCTGAGCTACATCCTCCCAAAGTTTTCCGAAAAACTCAAAAAATACTGGAATCTTCTGTATATTGTTTAAACTTGGGCTTCGAATTTTATAAAAATTGGTATATATTCTTAATTCAAAGCCCAAGTTTAGACAATACACAGAAAATTCGGGTTTTTTCGGAAAACTTTGGGAGGGTGTAGCTCAGAGGGGGTGTATTTCCGGACATATGTTTATATAACATTTCTTTCTTGTTTTTATGTGAAGGACATCCCCCAAGTTGGTTCGTGTATTTCTGAATCACCCTGTATATATATAGGGTGTCCCACTTTATAAAACTCACCTCGATAATTCTTCAACGAAGCATTTTCAGCAAAAATGTTTCAGACAAAAGTTGGAGGGTTTCAAGGGGGACATAAGATGTTGACAATGATTTGACCTTGGATGGTCGTTTGAAGCTCATATGATCGTCACCTTTAATTTCTTACATGGAACTCCCTATATTGTAGTATATCATTTGAAAGGGCATAAAATAAGAAAAATTTTGGCGCTAACCAGCGGTCGATACGTTGACTCGTTTGGGAATTATTTAGGGTCTAATATTGACTTTTTCCAACTTTGACCTTAAATATCTTCCGAACGGATCAATGTATCGACCTCTGGTTTGCGCCAAAATTTTTCTTATTTTATGCCCTTTTAAACGATATAAAGGAGACCGGGGCTAAACCGTCAGTTTTTTTTCGGTGCCGATTTTTAACAACAAAATAAATAATTTTAGTTAAATGTGGTATACCATTGTAAAGAGTGAACCTATAGCTACAAAATTTATATGGAAAATTTTTGTCTACGTTACTTTGTTTAACCGGTATAGAGCAAAAACGACAACGGTGGAAAAATCGAAATCTCAAAAATGCCGGGGTAAAATCGTCACTCCATAAATACATAATTCCGATTATGAAAACTGATAAAATACATTTTATTAATTATTTGTTAATAGAAAAATGTAAACATTTATTAATTAAAGTGTTAAAATGTTTCATCATTTTGTGTTTTTGTGTGTGTGTACGGATTCTATAACTCAAGAATTAATCAACCAAATATTAAAGAAAAATATATGAAATAGGGGTAAAAAGGACTGAAAAATATAATAAAATTATAAAATTTGCCAATATTATAAAAGTCCACCCCGGGTGCTTACTGACGGATTAGCCCCAAACACAAGTTTCATGTTTGATCGCTCACGAAATATTAGACATCAACGATAATGAAAAAACTACACTGGATTCGTGTTCAGTATGCATTACTCTTTATAATCGCGTACCTCGAGATTTGGAGAGCAAATATTATTGCAGATATCACAAAATTTCCACGCGCAGAAAATTTCACTTTTACCTTCCGAAAACACGTTTGCCCTCGTAAAAATCATAACACGGCAGGTAACCTGCCGAAACTCCGTTGGTCACATGGGTACCATAAGCAGCGTTTACAATGTTAATAGCGAGTTTGCACAATATACAGGTTCCAAGATATTTGATTTGACGGTTTTACCCCGTAGACGGTTTACCCCGGTCTCCCCTACTACAATATAGAGGGTTCCATGAGAAATTAAAGGTGACGTTCATGTGAGCTTCAAACGACCATTCAAGGTCAAATGATTGTTACCATCTTATGTCCCCCTTGAAACCCTCCAACTTTTGTCTGAAACATTTTTCCTGAAAATTCTTTGTTGGAGAATTATCGAGGTACGTTTTTTTAAATGGGACACCCTGTATATGTTACGGGAAATATGAATCATTAGGAATTATACATAATGGCCGGCCAATATGCATAATTCCCAATTTATTTGGTCAAAATGATTAATAGAGAAGAATTAATCAAATTTGCCGCTCATTATGCATATTTCCCAATGCTAAATGGTCATTTTGATAAATCAGCTTATTTGAGTTGATTTTCTCAGGAGTCTTAATAATTCAAGGTAATAGTTAAAGCAGACAACTGTTTGTGCTTTTTGTTAAAGCAGAGAATATTCTGTATTTTTACTATTCTCACAGTGTATTCTCTGCTTTAACCAAAAACATAAACTGTTGTCTGCTTTAACTATTATGTTTTAGCGCATAGTAGTACATCGTAAGTAAGAAAGTTGAGATTGTAGATAGACTACCATATTTTTTTTAAAAGATATTTTCAGCCTTTTAATCTGTTAATCACATTTCCCACTTATCTGTGGGCATTATGCTTAATGACCGGTCATTTTTATTGATTTGAACATTTTTGCCTTCATTATTCAAATGTCCCAAAACAAGCGGGAATTATGCATATTGACCGGCCATTATGTATAATTTCCGAATTTATCAATTTTCCCGTAACATATATGTTATGTAATTGGCGTAATTTAAAGATTTCATACATTTTTTTTTAAATACATATCAATTGGGTTGAGTTAAGTAATACTTAAGTTGAGTAACGCAATTGGTTAGAGTTCCGTACGCGACCCTCCTCCGATTTTGATCTACTTTTGCAAACACGTAGTACGTACTAAAAGAAGCCGAGAGCCTCAGTGCCAACTGGCGGAAATGACTATTTTTTTAATATTCAAATTTTTATTATTTTGCTAGATTTCAGATTTTTGGTCTGCGTATGCGGAAGATCGGATTTCTGGATAGTTGAGTAGGTCGGTGCGTACATCAGAACGTAGTTTAGCTTTATAAAAGTAAAATTTGAAGTATAAGTTATATTTTTGTGTTAGCCGGATTATACTTATCTACTACATCGTGCATCATTGGGAACCCACTACATCCACTCACGCATTTTCCTACCCACACAACAATTCGTTTGGGTTAGGTTAGTTTTTTTGGGAGGTGGAGCCTCCCATAAAGGGGGGGGGGGCGAAACCTACTGTGGGTGCGATCCACTTGGCGTTCGAAACGCTCTTGGAAACATTTTATCCGTGTTGTTTATCAAATCTTAAACGAGGACAAAATAATGCTCTGAAGTGTTTAAAACTTGATTTGAAACGTCTAGTGGATCGCACCCTGTATCCACGCACGCACTTCCCCATCCACACAACAATTGGGGGATGGACCTCGCTTCCTTTGCTTAAGCCTTGTGTCCACGATCCAAGAACTTGGCCCGAGATCTTAGACGGAGAAAGAATTAACCAATCGCATTTAAACAATTCGGCCAATTGACCAATGCGATTGGTTAATTCTTTCTCCGTCCGAGATCTCGGACCAAGTTCTTGGATCGTGGACACAAGGCTTAACAGAGCGAAACGAAGTCTAGGTATTATATTGTTGCGTCCGTGCATCTCCCGTGGCGTCGTCGAGATAAACGCGATTGTCTTGAAGCGCGAGACTGACGATCGCGGCCTTTAGCAACCGTTGTTGTTGTTGCCGGAATGTACAAACGGTTCTGACGTGTTCTATCGCCATTGCAATAAATTAATAAAGTTCTTCGTTTCACAAGGAGTTGTCTTTATTCCCGGCTCGGGAGTGCGCGGCTCGTTCGAGTGAGCAAGTGTGCGCGAGTGCGAGTGTGAACGCAGCGGACGCGCGACGAGCGTAACATCTTGGGGGCTCGTCCGAAGATTGGACGTAGGCAAAGACGCTATGGCGACGACGTCGGTTACTACGCGGGCAACGGAGGCTCCAGCGAGGAAGAGGCTGCGTGCTGGAACACCGGAGCTTCCTCCCAAGACGCTAACTCTGCGTGCTATCGCTGAAGAGTTGCGACAGCTTAAAGAGGAGCGGCAGCAGCAGCAGCTACGGGAGGCGGAAATACGGGCGCAGCTGCAGGAGCGGGACGCGTCATTGCAACGTCTCGAGGAGCGGCTGCTTCAATTTACAGGCCAGTCACTCCCAATTTCTTCGAATTTCGAAACCGCGAGTGTAACAAATATTAGTTCTCGTAACGGACTTGGTTATAAGTTAAAACCCGACGCGTATGACGGGGGTGTCCCTCTCCGCAAATTTCTAGCTGAATTTAATTTAATTGCGCAAGCGAACGATTGGGGAGAATCTGCAAAAACCGTGGCTTTAGCGTCGAGTTTGAGGAGGAAGACGCGCGCGGTGTTAGACGAGGTTACCGAGTTTGAGAGCCTTCGGTACTCCGAGTTGGAAGCGAGGTTGGAATTACGTTTTGGCGACGTCCATATGGCCCAGACGTCTTACGCGGAGTTTACTAACCGGAGATAAAAATTTTGGAAGAATTTACCCACTCTGGGGGCGAATCTTGAACGGCTAGCACGTTTAGCTTACCCGGAGTGTTCAAACAAGGTGCGAGATAAGATCGCGTGTGCCCAGTTCGTCGCTGCGCTTTCGGATGCGTTTATCAAACAAACTTTACAATTAGAGGGTGTCACATCTTTGAGGGCCGCTATTGAACGAGCTATGACAATTAAGGTTATTCAAGGGAATTGTTTTCCACGAAAGCAAAAAAATAATGGAAAAAACTTAGATTTCAGAAAAGAGGAAAATAAAATTGATACTAAATTGTCGGGAAAAGGAAAAGACGATAAGAATTTTGGGAAATTTAAAAAGAATACAGATTTTAAAACGAAATTTGGGTGAGCTGAAAAGGAGTGTTGGCAATGTGGTACCAAGGGACACTTCCGGTCGGAGTGCCCTTCTCTAACCGCAGAGGAGAAAGAAAACTCGGGTTAGCCGAGCTAAGCGGGGCGCGTTCGGCTTTGGGGTGGGAAGACCCCGTTAGGATGGGTAGAATTAATGAAAGTTTAAATAATTTTTGTTTCCGCGGCCGAGTTGATGTCCGAACCTGTATATTTAGAATCGATACGGGCTCCGACGTGTCAGTACTCAGAAATGGTTTAGTGAGTTCGTTCAGATTGCCCATTCCTGCAGAAGATTAATTTCTTAAGTTATCCAACAAGGGAAACAGTCCCTGTAAAACACAGGGTGAACGTCAACATTAAAGGAAAATTTTCTTTAGATTTTTTGGTATTTGTGGAAGGAATTAAAGATGAGTGCATTTTGAGAGCAAACTTTCTTTTGAAAATAAAAGTGGGAAAAGTTTTCATTTCTGTTTTTGGGGAACCGGTGGAGGAGAGTAGGAAGAACTTTTTGTGCTCGCGAATTTGTAGCTTAAATAGGGAAATTCCTCTTTATTTAACGGAATTCTTTGAGAGGAATTCTGTAGCACTAAGCGAATCTCAGAAAGATCAGTTTGCTAAATTAGTAGTTGAATTTCAGGATGTCTTTTTGAAAGATGTGGTTGCAGGAAATTGCTCCGTTGTTAAACATTCCATTAATATGAAGGATTCTTCTCCAATTAAACAAGCTCCTAAGTGAATTCCGTTGCAGATGCGTGATAAGGTAGAAAAGATTTTGGACGAAATGAAGCAGCGGGGAGTCATAAAATAATCTTAGCCCCTGGGTTTCCCCGGCTGTTTTGATGAAGAAGAAGGATGGAACGATTAGGTTCTGCATTGATTTTAGGAAGCCTAATGCAGTTACGGTAAAAGATTCCTATCCTTTTCCTAGGATAAATAATCTTCTTGATCGTTTGTCTGGAAATTCTTGGTTTTCCACTCTGGACTTAAAGAGTAGTTATTGGCAGGTGAAACTTCGTCCCCCCAGGATAGGAAAAAGACGGCTTTTCCTGTTGAAAACGGTTTGTGGCAGTTTGCAGTGATGCCCTTTGGTTCATGTAACGCTCCTGCTACTTTTGAGCTATTGATGGAAAGTTCTTCGTTTGATTTTAAACAAGATTTGTATGGTTTATTTGGACGATGTCATCATCTACAGTAAAACTTTCGAACGGATGCTGGCGAATTTAAGAAAAGTGTTTCTTCGTTTACAAAAGGCAAATTTAAAGCTTAACCCGAAAATATGCACTTTTTTAGGAAGGAAAGTTAAGTACTTAGGCTATGTAGTCTCGGAAGAAGGAATCTCTACGGATCCAGTGAAAATTGAAGCTGTTCAGAAATGGCGAACCCCTTGATATAAGTAGCAAGTGCAAAGCTTCCTAGGGTTTTGTTCTTACTATAGAAAATTTGTGAAGAGGTTTTCTCTCATCGCAAAGCACTTATTTACTTTAACCGAAAACTTTAAGAAATTTGTTTAAAATGAACATTGTCAAGAGGGCCAAAAGGCCTTTGAGAAATTAAAGCAAAGTTTAGTTTTTCCTTCTATTTTATCTTTTCCGACGAAGAAGGGGGAGTTCATTCTGGACATTGATGCTTCAAATCACGGCTTGGGCGCAGTGTGTTGGAAATTACACGAATATGCGGCCCAGCCGTTCCAAGAATTCGGCTTGGTTTTTGCAAAACTCGGTTATTCTTAATCTTGTTTTTGTACCTCTGTCAGTCTTCCCCCCTGTCTCGAGCGATCGAGACAGAGAAATAGACAATAGGACAACAACATCGGATCGACCGCTACGCGCGCGTCACCAGCCCCTCACGTGTCAGCGGGGCCGCGCGACTCGAACAGCTGATCGGCCGTTACTCCTCAGCTGAACATTTTCATTGGCCACATTTGTAACTGGGGGGTGCGGAGACTCGGGAATCTTCTGAAAAACCGAGAGAATAAAACTCCGAGTCTCCGCGCTTCCCATGCCACTCGTTAGCAATCTAACGGCGTAACCGTACAGTCCGTGATAGTTTCAGAGAATTTTCGAGCTTGCAGCGTAAGACAAGATCCGGGTAATTATTCAGTTTACACCCCTCACCTCCGATTTTGATGAACTTAAGCTTAATCGACGCGTTTTTGCTCAAAACGACCAAATCTGTCAGAAAAACGTGTCGCTCTGCCCCGCGAAGCGAGATATTAAACGTTAAAGTTGACGACTATCAGGTTATGAAACCTGTCATACCGACGAGATGTAGCGACTATTAACCATGCCCCGCGGCTACTTGCGCATGCTCTGTTAGCTCTGTGGCTACATGCGCATGCTTAGTGACCGCACGCGCATGCAAAAGTGCGCGAATTTTAAACGTATGTATACTTTTAATGATGAATGAATATAAGTATTATGTATTAAATCTTCGCCTTACCAAATAGATGAGTCTACAATATACTAAAAATAGATACAGAAAAGATTAGCAAGACCCCTACGCAAGGTAGGGCGTTGCCCCTCTCTCCACAACTACCCTCTCTGCCAACGCCTGTTTCACGACAGTTTTTTGTACCAGATTAAGTGTTGTTTTCGTAATAAATGTTGCTTTTGCAATAGAAAAGAGTTATGTCAAAGTCGGGGTGTCTCCGCCCCCCCCGAACCCCCCTGGCCGGGGGTTTCGCCCCCTGGACCCCCTTTCGGGGGGCTCCGCCGCCCTACCCCCGCCGGGGGGCTTCGCTCCCTTGGACCCCCCATTGGGAGTTTCGCTTACACGTACTACATGCTAAGTTGTAAAGCGAGATCTAGGCGAAGCTCCCAATGGGGGGTCCAGGGGGGCAAAGCCCCCCGCGGGGGTAGGGGAGCGGAGCCCCCCGAAAGGGGGTCCAGGGGGCGAAGCCCCCGGCCAGGGGGGTTCGAGGGGGCTCCGCCCCCCCCGACTTTGATATAACACTTTTCTATTGCAAAAGCAACATCTATTACGAAAACAACACTTAATCTGGTACAAAAAACTGGCGTGAAACAGGCGTTGGCAGAGAGGGTGGTTGTGGATAGAGGGGCAACGCCCTACCTTGCGTAGGGGTCTTGCTAATCTTTTCTGTATCTATTTTTAGTATATTGTAGACTCATCTATTTAGTAAGGCGAAGATTTAATACATAATACTTATATTCATTCATCATTAAAAGTATACATATAGATACGTTTAAAATTCGCGCACTTTTGCATGCGCGTGCGGTCACTAAGCATGCGCATGTGGCCACAGAGCATGCGCATATGCCCCCGCGGGGCATGTTTATGTCGCTATCAGTCGCTACATCTCGTCGGTATGACAGGTTTCCTAACCTGATAGTCGTCAACTTTAACTGTTAATATCTCGCTTCGCGGGGCAGAGCGACACTTTTTTCTGCCAGATTCGGTCGTTTTGAGCAAAAACTCGTCGATTAAGCCTAAGTTCATCAAAATCGTAGGTGAGGGGTGTAAACTGAATAATTACCTAGATCCGCGTTTAACGTGTCGGGAGTTCGCGGAAACATTCCGATTGAGTGCGTTCTCGGTATTCGCGTCGCGCAAAGGAGACCACCTAACTCTGTACATAGTTGTAAATAATTCAGCGATTAAATCTATTAAAATCAACATCAAACTCTCCTTTGATTCTTGACTCCTTCGGCTCTCCTCCGTCCCTTCGAGCAAAATTATTAACCGCGCCCGCCTCGCGAACACAGTGGGTGTTTACGATAATGGCTATCCGAGTAATTTCCACTAGGACCGAAATATATGATAAGCACAGCCATCTACTACCATCATGATTCGTGACAACTCAATGCTGTCCGGTATAGCCAAATCAACGGGCATCACGGGCGAGTTGCGAGTTGCGAGTTCCGTGAGTCTGTAGCAGGTAACCTAAAAAATAAGATATAAATTATTTGATTATTATAATTAAAAATAATCTGTTCTTAATGTATGGTAAGATTATTAACTTCATTAAAATTATAATTATGTAACACAATTATGTAACACAATATTTTTAAAGTATTGTCTGAAGTAATGCCAAAGAAATTATCTTATTTACAAACATTTTTTTTATTTATTTGTCTATCAAGTTTCTATCATAACGGTATTATTTCAAAATCTAATATAACGTTTTAATTAGACCAATTCTCAATAAATGTTATTAATGTTATTTTATTTAAACGTACTTATAAACATAAGCAGTCATGAAAGAACAGATTTTGGCTTCTGCTGTCAATTTCATATCATACTTTGTTGAATTCTGTTAGATTTTTATTGGTTCCGATTGCTTAGATTTCTATTTTTGTAGCAGTAAAATCTACATATAATATACATTTTAAAAAATCTGATTTTTACAGGTCTGCTTTGTTGAGAAATGGCTACAGATAAATTAAGTTCAGTGAGAGAAGTGAATGATGTTGGTATGTACATGATTATTTAATAAAGATAATTATATAAGTCAATTATTATAATTTGTTAGTAATTAATTTTTGTAATTACAGTGAATTACAGAGTTCAGTGGACTAATAATATGGTAAAACTGCTGCTAGCAGAAATAACCACGTATACAGAATCTTCTACTATTCCATTAAATAAGCAAGCTTGGAAAACTATTGCTGCAGTTATTAACACTCATGGTTATAATTTGACAGCGGAAAACTGTTGTATCAAATGGACTGGTATGAAGAAAAGATATAAAACGTTAAAAGATGCAAATAATCGTACTGGCGCAGCAAAAGAAACTTTGGAATATTTTGATATTATTGATGATATGTTAAGAAAAAACCCAGAAATTACACCTTTGTCCGTAGCATCAAGTACACGCGGTTTTAGAGTAAATGTAAATACATCTGAAAGCATAGATTTGAGTACTGAACACACTGAAGAAAATAAAGAGAATGAAGAGAATGAAGAAAATTTAGAAGCATCCAATATTTTAAAGAACCGACCGATAAGAAGAAGAAAGCCTAAAAAACCTACCTGGATTGCAGAATTAGTAGAACAAAAAGCGAAACATCACCAAGAAAATTATGACCAAAGAGAACGTTTCTTATCTTTACTAGAAAAGCATTTTAAAAAAGTAGACGGAAATAAAGTTGAAAAAAATAAAAAAGTAGAAGGAAATAAGAAAGTATAAAAAATATTTCAAAAATACAAATTAAGTTTACTAAGCAATATTAACGTAAGAAAATCTAAAAAGCTCGTTATATTTCAAATATTAATAAAAAATAATTTTTTTTCTATTACATTAAGTATAATATTAAAATCACATGTACAAAAGTACAAAATGATATGTGATAATCTTATTTTAATATTGTTATAATTATTGTTTATTTTTTTTATATATAACCAAATGTTCCTAATTTTCTGTAATAATTATAAATGTTTATGTTGTAGTGAACAAAATAAGTTTAGTTATTCATTACTCAAAAGTTCCTATTTAGATGTGTGCATTATGAAGATATATACCTATTACAAATATATATAATGTTCTGATTTTATTTTAAAGTTATATGTAATAAATTTATTAAATGTGATCATTGTGTTTCTGATTTATATAGATATACCATTTGCCTTATTCCTTTCTTTTAATTACATAAAAAATTTGGACTTGTTAAGAAATAGATCATTATAGTATTAAAGTTTTATTTACGTAAATATTGTTTTATGATTATTTTAGTTATTTCGAACAATTAATTATAATTATTATTATATTACAAATTAACCTTTTTGCTACGAGTGTATATATATATATATAGGTATAAAAAAAGACATGAAAAAAGAGATATTTTCAAAAAATAAAAATATACTAAAAAATTTGAGAAATCTAACTAAGATATGCATGTAATTCAAAATTATATAATTACATATTTTATTACAAAAATTTGCAATAACTGAGAAATAAGATCTCTTTTTTCTGTTCCGTTTATAAATGCATCTTCGTTATTAATTTCCATTTCTATTGGATCAAATGCCATAGGTTCATCTTCATTTTCTATACATATGTTATGTAAGATACAACAAGCAATAATAATTAAGGGTATCATTTCCGTATTGTACATATAAACATATCGTAATTTTCTAAATCGTCCTTTTAACATTCCAAAGGCACGTTCGATAACTACACGTGTTTTTGACAATTTTGTGTTAAAGTTTCTTTGTAGACGGTTTAAATGACCATTATCTCGATAAGGAGTTAACATATATTTTGACAAAGGATATGCTGAATCAGCTAAAAGATGGTATTGATTTTGAAAGTATCTATTTTCATCCTGTGTTATTAATTCCTTAATATCGCTTAAACGCCAAACTCTTGCGTCATGAACACTACCGCACATTCCCGTAAAAACATCTATAAACCTTAATTTATAATCACAAATCCCTTGTAACACTAATGAATGGTAACCTTTGCAGTTAATATAATTGTCAGAATTTTCTATGGGTGCACTTATAGCTATATGGGAGCCATCAATTGCTCCAATCACTCCAGGAAAACCATTTAATGCACGAAATTCTCTTTCAAAGTTAATCATTTCATAAGGTTCAGGCCATTTAATATATGTATGAACATCTTCAATTAGTAGCATCGCAACCTTAAATACAGATTTCCAAACGGTGTCCTTACATACACCAAATCTATCTGCTACCGATCTGTAACAAAAATTGTACATATATTACGGTTTACATGTGCATAATTATTTAAAAACTGAATTGTTATTAAACGTTAAATTTTGTTGCCTTTATACAATATACATATATAAACACATAAATCTGAAAGACGAAAATTATAATAATTTAAACTTTTCATTGCTAATACAATTTAAGTGACTCTAACTAGGAAATAATGAGATTAAAATAGGACTTTATAAGGGTGTTTTAAAAACATCTTAATATAAAATACAAAAAAATATTTAAAAATTCGGAATTCTTATTTAAAAACCCAATGTCGTCCTCAATAAACCTTAACAATTTTACACAAAAGCAATCTAAGGTCGCTAGATTATTTCTTCTTGAAAGCTGTACAACTTTTGTTAAAACTATTTTTAAAAATAAAAACTCGACAAAAACTGAAGGCAAACAAAAGTTTAATGGAAGAAAAACATAAGAGTGGTTTGGCCAAATGCACTTGGATATAAGTTATTAATATAAAACATACTAACATACTAACCTGTAAACTTCCTGATTTCCGAGGACCCATAAGGTAATAGCTATTTGTTTATCGGGAGACATTTTCTCAGCACCCCGGTCACGGTGAAGACGTCCTCCAAGGCTTTGTACCAATCTTTCATACGTAGTTTTCTCTAGTCGAAAATGTGATTTGAAATCTATTTAAACAATAATGAAGTTCATTACATTTAATATAATACAAAAACACCTGTACAAAATTAAAACAATAAATTGTATTGTAGCAAAACCTTTACCTGTTAAAGAATATGTCAATACAATATTTTCAAAAAAATCTGGAATCTTAGGGTGAAATTCCCGTTGAGGCGGAAGATAATCTTCATCATCATCATCTGATGGATAGTCAAAAAATAAGTCCCACATTCCTTGTATAGCCATGTCTTGTCTAAAAATATTTAATAATAATGCAATATAAAATATGAAGAAAATAATCCAACATTTTGTTCATAAATGTTAATAGATTTGTATATAGCTTTAAGTAAACTGCACAAACAAAAATTTTTCTTATTGTGTTGACAGTATATCTTAATTTACTATGCACTTGCATTACAAATTACAAAAATTTATTGTAAACATTAATGTTAGTGTCACATTAGTAAAATATTCATGCATAATATTTATACATTATATAATTTTTTTTATGAAATAATGATAACACCATGCAACTTATCATAAGCAGTTGCTACAAGAAAAAAAAATATTTATACTAAAATTTTTATTTTACTTGTAATCTAAAAAAATATTATTAATAATGATTTATTTAATAATTCTACATAATTTATCTCATTTGTTTCAAAGCGTTAACACTATCTATTTAATAAAAGATGACTTTTATAATATATACGTTACAGTTACTAATAAATAATAACATTTATTGAGAATAGATGTCTAATTAAAATTTTATATTAGGTTTTGAAATAATACCGTTATGATAGAACTTGATAGACAAATAAATAAAAAAAATATTTATAAATAAAATAACCTCTTTGGCATTACTTTAGACAATACTTTAAAAATACATGATTGTGTTACATAATTATAATTTTAATGAAGTTAATAATCTTACCATACATTAAGAACAGATTATTTTTAATTATAATAATCAAATAATTTTAATCTTATTTTTTAGGTTACCTGCTACAGACTCACGGAACTCGCAACTCGCAACTCGCTCGTGATGCCCGTTGATTTGGCTATACCGGACAGCATTGAGTTGTCACGAATCATGATGGTAGTAGATGGCTGTGCTTATCATATATTTCGGTCCTAGTGGAAATTACTCGGATAGCCATTATCGTAAACACCCAGTGCTATCTCAAATTCAGGACGGTAAGGAAAAAGTCCTGGCTTACTACAGCCGAGTTTTGAGTAAGACTGAAAAGAATTACTACGTGACTTGGCGAGAGCTGTTGGCTATCGTAGAATCTTTAGAGATCTTTTATCATTATTTATACGGGCAAAAGTTCACAGTTAGAACTGATCACATTTCTTTACGTTGGTTGTTGTGTTTCATAAACCTAGAAGGGCAGTTAGCGCGTTGGATAGAGCGCTTACAACAGTATGACGTCGAAATTAAACATCGTGTAGATAGGGTGCATGGAAACGCTGACGCGCTATCTAGGCACCCTTGTGCAGAGAAAGCCTGCAAATATTGCGACAAGATGGAGTTGAAGGAGAAGTGTTATGAAAAGAAATATGTTGGGAGGCTAATCTCCGAGGGAGTTGAATCCGTCAACTGGAAGAAAGCTCAGTTTACAGTTAGAAGATCCTTTGATTGCGGATATTTATCGGGGAAAAGAGATAGATAGACGCCCTCAGTTGGCTCCAGGAGATTCTTCTGCTAAGGACTATTGGCTTCAATGGGATTCCCTTGTTATCAGGGAAGAAGTTTTATGTAGATGGAAATCTCCAAATTTACGTTCCGTCATATACCAAACGATAGTTCCTCGAGGGATGACTTCGAAGTTTGGAGGAAGCACATGATTCTCCTACAGCCGGACATTTTGGTGTTAATAAAACTTTGAAGAAGATACGGAAACGTTTTTATTTGGCCTTCTGTAAGCAGGATGTTGAACATCGGTGTAGGTCATGTAAGATATGTGTCGCAAAGAAAGGCTCATCAGACAAAGGGAAATCTTCTCTTCAAATCTTATAACGTTGATGCCCCTTTTGAAAGAATTCATATGGATGTTCTTGGTCCCCTACCTACTTCTTCTTCCAGAAACAGATATCTGTTTGTGATTACAGATTGTTTCACGAAGTGGGTGGAAGCTTTTCCGTTTGGGAATATTAGGGCTAAAACTGTTGCGGAAGTTTTCGTAAGTCAGGTGATTTCGAGTATTCCATTAGAGTTGCATACGGATCAGGGGAGAAATTTTGAGTCTCGGTTTTCTTTGAGTTAACCCAGTTGTTGGGGATTAAGAAAACTAGGACTACTCCATTTCATCCTCAATCCAATGGACAGGTGAAACGTCAGCATCAAACGTTGTTAAATTATTTAGCAAAGTTCGTTTCTAAGAATCAACGAGATTGCGATCGTTGAATCCCTTTGGATTTGCTGGCGTACAGATCTTCTAAACATGAAACTACCGGTCTCACTCCTGCCGAATTGTATTTAGGACAGGAGTTAAGGTTGCCCTTGAATTTCCTTCGTGGATCCAAATAGCCAAATGTAGCGAGGTTGCTGATATGTTGCCAACAATTGTTAAAACAACTAATTTTGATAAACTCGGGACAAGGTTCTTCAGCATTGTGTATGTGGATCTGCACTCACATGAATTCTAATTCTGATAACGACAAATTGATGGCAACATGTTCACACGGACTTGTTATTCGTGAAAGAGGTGATGTGACAGCAACTTGACGACAATTTGTTGTCGTCGATTTGTCATCCATGAAACAACATATTTATTGCAATTTGAAGGCAACTTAAAAATAAGTCGCAGACCGATGACAACGTTTCAAGACGTTGTGAGTTCTATGATTTTTTTGGCCTTTTAGAGACATTTTAATAACGTAGAGCAGACTTCGGCAAGAAATGCACTTTTCGGCCGATTTTCAACTGGCTCCGTCTAGCGTTGTTCCCCTTACCTCGCCGTCCCGCGCGCAGCCTACGAGTCGCTCGAGGCTCAGGACCGTAAAAATATGTTTACAATAGCTTTTTACGTCACCCGTGAGGTACTATTGTTGGCGCGTTTTATTTTTAAGTGTATCCCCTGTAAGCTTAATCCACTGATGACGTATACGACCCTTTAACCAATTAAAGCATAATTAAAGAAATTAACAAGAAATGAAGAAAATTTAGGTCAACTTTCGGGACTTTTTACAGCTAGCGGGAACGTCGATTTGCATATTAGATGTAGCCGCATAAAATGCGGTAAAGAATCGTCGCTTAAAGAACATTTTTCACTTTTTATAAAATTAAAGAACCTTCTGACGTCATGTACATATTTTTCGTCATGTCTTGACGAGAGCACCGATATTCGACACACGAGTCAACTGAGTATTTTTACTCGAATCGTACAAGACGATTTCTCGTGTGTTGAGGAGCTTTTAAATTTCGTCCCTTTACATACCACGACGATGGGTCTTGATATTTTTGTAGCAGTTAAAGAATCGCTTAAAAAATTTGGCATCAATTTTAATAAATGTTCTTCGATTTCAACTGATGGCGCAAAAGCTATGACCGGTTCAAAGATAGGATTTGCCAGACAATTAAAGCAGCGAAACATTAATATCCCTCTTGTACATTGCATAATCCATCAAGAAGCACTAAGCGGCAAAGTTGTAAAACTGTCAACAGCTATGGAGACTGTGACAAAAATAATTAATATAATTAAAGGTGGACAGAAGTTCCTTAGTCATCGAAAATTTAAATTATTTCTCGAGTAACAATACTATTCACACAGATGTCCCACTTTATTGTTCAGTACGTTGGCTTAGTGCTGCTAATTGTTTGGAAATATTTTTTGCCATAAGAAAAGAAATCCTCCTTTTCTTGCAAGAAATAAACAATCCAAAATTTTAGAAATATATAGTCATTTTGCAAGATATCACATTTCTCTGTAAACTTGTCTTCATTATACTGACATGACTAATCAACTTAGGCTTCTCAATTTAAAGCTGCAAAGACCAAATCAAAATATTTCCCAATTAATTAGTCATGTCGATTCTTTCCAAAGGAAATCACAGTTATTCAAATCTTACTTAAATAATAATAATTTTCACTTTTTTCCTTCTTGCCAGATTCTTATCGAAGAACACGGCTGTAACTGTAATTTCAAGGAATATATTAATTTCGTAGATTGTCTTATAGAAGAATTCAATACGCGTTTTAGCTGTTTTGAAAAACTTAGAACCGAATTAATTCTTTTTGAGAATCCCCTTACAGCGCCAATCGAAGAACAGCATCTTGACTTGCAGGATGAATTATGTGATTTACACAGTCACATTTCTCTCAAAACGGTTAAAGAAACCGGTGCTGATTTCTTCAAACTTTTGAAAAAATTATCATACCCAAAACTTTATGATTTTGGACTTCGTATTTATTCCATGTTTGGATTTTACATATTTATGTAAGACTTTATTTTTAAAAATAAAGAATATAAAAAGTGAAGAACGTTTTTCTTTAAGCGACAAATCTTTACCGTATTAATGCGGCTTGCTACATCTAATATGCAAATCGACGTTCCCGCTCTCGCATGTAAAAAATCCCGAAAGTCAACCTAAGTTTTCTTCATTTCTTGTTAATTTCCTTAATTATGCTTCAATTAGGTAAAGGGTCATATCAGTCATCAATGGATTAGGCCTACAGAAAATACCACTTTAAAGAAAAACGTGTCAACGTACCTCACGGGTGACGTGAAAAGTTATTGTAAACATATGTTTACGGTCCTGAGCCTCGAGCGACTCGTAGGCTGCGCGCGGGACGGCGAGGTAAGAGGAACAGCGCTAGGCGGAGCCAGTTGAAAATCGGCCGAGAAGTGCATTTCTTGCCGAGGTCTGACGTAGAGAATTGTAAAAATCAAAATTATATACAAAATTATAATTAATTAAGAAACCAGAATTTTGTTATAAAATATATACAATATACATTTTATGTTTTGTGTTTATTTAAATATTATCAGTCTTCAAAAATAAAGGCACCATTAACTAGAATAAGGTTACATTGACGTTACATGAAAAGTGTGCCTTTATTCTATAAAAGTGGACTCCACGACACAACTGATACAAGTTGTGCAAATAATATCATTCTTATACTTATACCATCGTTCGTCATATTTTAAATACGAGAAACAGATCCCATCGGATAGCATCAATCGGATGATCCGACACATTTGCATATTCTTTTATAATATTTAAAAATCTTGAAAACTATACGTCTTTATACTGAAAAACTGTCGTAAACTTGTGACAATTTTATATTGTTAACACTTCGTTAGCAACAAGCTACAATTAAAACACTTTATAGCTTGAAGACATGTACGCAACAACGGATCGAAATCATCTGTCAACGCATATGTGTTGTTGCTGTCATGTTTTCATCATGATGCTTGTTACGTATGTATAAGCCTTAAATGTATGTGAGCCGATGAGCGTGAGATGGCGTTGTTAGCGTAACAGAATGTAGCATTAACGCACGGGACAACAAGCAGTAAAGGTGCTAATAAATATCGAGTATTCAATTACGTGTGGTATTGTTAATGAGTTACCCCGGCTATCCCAAGTATAACATTGGCAACAAGGAAAAACTGATAAAGACAGCGTCATGGCAGGCGAGTCGAATATTGCAGCGTTTAATCCGAACGAGGACCAACACGGCATATATCCGAGATGGGAAAGGTGGCTCAGAGGCTTCGAGCTTTTTCTGCTGAGTAAAAATATAACCGAGGCGCAAAGGAAAAAAGCTATGCTCTTACATTATGGCGGGATGGATTTACAAGACATATTCTACGTTATTCCAGACTGTGATGTGGTGACAGAAGGTGAAGATCCGTACGACAAGACGAAGAAAGTGCTAACGGATTACTTCAGGCCGAAACTGAACACGACGTACGAGCGGCATCTTTTTAGAAATATGGCGCAGAAAGAAGATGAAACGATTGGTCAATTCGTAACACGTTTGCGTCAGCAGGCAAAATATTGCAGATTCGCTTTGATAGACACAAAAATCTGCGGTTAAATTATCGAGAAAGGTAATTCAATGGAAGTGAGGAAGCGTATATTAGAAAAAGGTGACATCGAGCTAAAAGAGGCAATGGAGATTGCACAGGCGTTCGAGGCGGCATCGGTTCAGACAAAGGCCATGGGAAATAGTGTAGTGGCACGGATTACAACAAAGAGGAAGAACGCACGAGGAAAATCAGACAGTTCTGGTTCCAGTGGTATCAAGTGCTACAGATGTGGTTATCGAGGGCATGCACAATACTTCTTCTTCTTCTAATTTGCTCAGGCTCCTGCCTCCTATCGAAGGTCAATACGGCCCGTAAACTTTGTCTAGTATGATTGCTCTGTCAGTATTGTTTCGCTACCGTGGCGACAACTATCTTGGCGGACGCCGGAGTAACGGGACATTCGTGCGGGACGAAGGTTCTATGGTGGGGACACATGCGCCGCGCATGAACGCGGCAGATTCAAACTTAGATCTGCACCTTAATAGATTTGCAGAACGCTACGATGAGTCTACAGATTTTGCTGGTTGGCTTTTTGAGTACATCATAAATGTTACGACAATTTGGCCCGCGGGCCGGCATGCACAATACGACGAGAGGTGTCCGGCTAGGAACAAGGAGTGTACGAAGTATTGTAAAAAAGGTCACTTTGCAGCGATGTGCAGAACGTATCGAGATCGAGCAGAGAAACATGGCGACGGTCCGGCTAGAGACAAGAAGGAAGCCAAGACGAGTAGCAGCGCCAACAAGGAGGGAAGAAAGTCAACTACGGTGAAGCAGCTAGATGGCGACGCCGCTGACAGAGACGACGACGAATATGCGTTCGCCCCTTAGGAGATAAAGTATGTGTATTAGAACACGGAGAGGTAGTATCAGCGAGTGTAGGGGGAATAGAAATCGATCTTTTAGTTGATTCGGGATCTCGATGTAATATTATGGACGAAAATACATGGGAATCGTTAAAGTCAAAGGGAATAGAGTGTATATCGCGTAAGGTTAATAAGACTGCATGTCCATACGGGAAAAAAGACGGATTAGAGGTTTTTCGGTGAATTTGATTGCGAGATAAAGATCGGTAATAAAATTGCACAGGCAACTTTTAAAGTATTTCGAGGTGAAGGACAACCGCTCTTAGGTATTCAAACGGCAAAGGAGTTAAGTATTTTAGATGTCGGAGTACATTTGCAAATTAATCAGATTAAATGCGATGTTAAGTTAGATAATAAACTCTTCGAGGGTATAGGGAAATTGAAAGATTTTCAGCTTAAAATTCCGATAAATGGTTCGGTGAAACCAGTCGCGCAGCCGACAAGAAGATTGCCTTATAAAATGCGGGATTTAGTCAAACAAGAAATAGAGAAACTGTTGCGTGATGACATTATTGAAAGAGTAAAAGGGCCGACGCCCTGGGTATCCCCAATAGTACCAATAGTTAAAAGGTTGGGAGAAATACGTCTTTGTTTAGATTTACGTGAAGTAAACGAGGCAATAACTCGTCAACGAAGTCCATTACCTGTGTTTGTAGAACTACTTAATAAAGTAAGAGGCGCGAAGTATTTTTCAAAATTAGATATTCGGGGGGCGTTCAACCAAGTTGAGCTTGATGAGGATACGAAAAGTATTACTACGTTTAGTACGGATTGCGGTTTGTTTAGATTTAAGAGGTTAGTTTTCGGTATAAATTGTGCGCCGGAAATTTTCCAAGAAACATTAGAAGAGATTTTACGAGATCTTGAGGGTGTAATAAATAGCGCAGACGATATTGTGGTTTATGGGAAGGATTTAGACCATAATCGGAAACTTCAGAAAGTACTTGACAGACTCTTAATGAAGGGTTTAACACTTAATAAAAATAAATGCGTTTTCGCGGTTAAGGAAATTGAATTTTTGGGATTTATAGTAAACGGGTCGGGCTACCGATTAATGCGATTGAAAGTCAAGTCGGTACAGAACTTCAGAGAACCCGAAACACCAGAAGAAGTCAGAAGTTTCCTGGGACTGGTTAATTTTTGCGCAGCATTCATTCCAAATATGGCGACAATTAGCGAAACTTTAAGAAGGCTTACGCGAAAGAGCGAACCGTTTGTGTGGGGTGAACCACAGAAAATCGCATTTCAGATGTTAAAAGATAAGCTGATGGATTCAGAAACGCTAGGTATTTATAATCCGGATGCGAGAACTAGAGTAGTTGCAGACGCTAGCCCGGTAGGCGTAGGTTGCGTTTTAGAACAGGAACAAGATCGACAATGGCGAATCATAAGCTTTGCGAGCCGAAGTCTAACCGACTATAAGAGAAGATATTCACAGACAGAAAAGGAAGCTTTAGCAGTTGTCTATGCGTGTAAAAGATTTAAATATTGGCTTTTTGGTATTGAGTATGAATTGGTCACAGACCATAAAGCCTTAGAATGTATATTCGCACCAAGGTCAAAGCCATGCAGTTGCATAGAAAGGTGGGTGCTAAGACTTCAAATGTTTAAATACAAAGTGATATACAAAAGCGGAAAGAGTAATAGCGTTTTCGATTTGCTGACTCGACCCGACTCAGGGTCGGGTCGAGTCAGATCTCAAGTTCGATTTAAAACTCGATATCTTTAGGAACGCACTCAGTATCATGGCGGAAGGTGTGTCTCCTAACCTATTACTGACAGTTCACCATAGACCTAGGATAAGATAGACGGAGCGTAAGCTGCTACTGTGGACAAGGGGGGTTAGGATAGCGCGGGAGGGGAAATAGAGCCAAGCCTCGGCAAAGTTCGGTTAGACTCGGGGACGTTCGGACGCTCGACCGACTCGACAGCACACGGATGTGCCTTCGCGCTTTGGTGTGCGTTGGCAGCATGTGGAAGGGATGCGCTGGTATGCGCTGTTTGTTCGATTACACATTTGACACATTTTTCCGGACGGTGGATAACATAACCTAGAATACAGACTATGTCAAGACCATCGTGAATTGATTTTTAGTAATATAAGATCTCATAATGGATTTAACAACAATCCGACAGTTCTACAATTCAACTCTGGGTATAAAAAATTAATTGCGCAAACGGAATTACAAGACAAATTTACTGGCAATTGTATACCATTACAAAAGATTACAATATTGCAGGCGTCATCTAAAAAGCCGATTAATGTTATAAATGCAACGACAAACATAGCTTCAGAAACACAATGGCTTGATGAGTCTGAACATAATACTGATCATGATTATTTATTACAACCACAATTCCCATCTTGTATTACAGAATATAAAATGGAAGCTTTAACTTTCATAGCGGGATATGTATTAAAAAGACTTACAACAACATTACATTGCACTGTATGTCTCGACACTTTAATAGGAAAACCTACAGATATACACGTTAATTTAATAAATATAAAGAATAAAGGTGGATTAATATATCCTTCACGAGATCTTGTATATGTTTGCAGAGTAACAAGAAGTATTTAATAATTATATTTATACAATAAAAAAAGAAGAATAGAAGTATTTAAGAATAGAAGTATTTAATAATTATATTTACAATTGCCAGTAAATTTGCTTGTAATTCCGTGTGCGCAATTAATTTTTTATACGCAGATTTGAATTGTAGAACTGTCGGATTGTTGTTAAATTTATTATGAGATCTTATATTACTAAAAATCAATTCATGATGGTCTTGACATAATCTGTATTCTAGAGTAGGTTATGGTATCCACCGTCCGGAGAAATGTGTCAAATGTGTAATCGAACAAATAGCACATGCCAGCGCATCTCCTCCACATGCTGCCAACGCACACCAAAGCGCGAAAGCACATCCGTGTGCTGTCGAGTCGGTCGAGCGTCCGAATGTTTCCGAGCCTAACCGAACTTTGCCGAGACTTGGCTCTATTTCCCCTCCCGCGCTATCACCTACCCCGCAGGCTTACGCTCCGTCTATTTTATCCTAGGTCTATGCAGTTCACGGAAGCTCTAGCACTAGATGTTCTGTGAGTAGCACATGCGGAACTTCATGCTTCAAGATCTCGCAAAAGTTTTTCAGCTCGTATTAAGTAAATGTAATACATATAACAATGAGTGGATTAGGTAAGAAATTTGTACTATGTTAGTAATTACTGTTAATTATGAAAAAGAACAAATGTACATACAATATTAATTGATCGTAACAAAAAATCATAAATGATAATTTTTATAGGAAAGAAGAAAACAAATATGAAAATTTGTCGCGATGAAAATGGACAAATAATAAAAACGGCCGAAGGGATTCTGTATGAATATGTGGATAACGACGGTAAACATTTTATTTAAAATATTGTAAAATTAATAATATGCTTTATCGCCAATGAATTTCCACTGCTATAGCATCAAAAATATAAAATCATTTTTTTCCTCAGGAAATACCACATTAAAATTTCTACGGACAACACATCCGTCCTGTAGCGAATCATCATCATCAACATCAGTTGAAAGTGGTAATTGATTTGTGTGCGCATTGCTATGCGAAAAACTTTGAACAATAGAAGTATTGCATTTGAGATAACAATGAAGTAATTTCATTCCAGAGAGCATAATGCCATGCAGTACAACAGCAAGCACTACGCAAGAAAATAATTGTAATAAAAATGTGGAAAAATTGATCATTGCACATGACTTTTTACTTTCTTCGTCAGATAGTTTTAATGAAGAATTACAATATACATGCCTAGTGCAGAAAAAGAGAATGCCGCGAGTGAAACATTATATTAAAAATGTCGTTGATCAATATACTGATGAAGAGGTAAATATAATATTTATTAAAAATATTTATTAAATCCAATGTGTTATGAGCTTATTTTTTATCTTATAATCTCTTTTAGTTTCAAAAACATTTTAGACTTGTAAGAAGAACTTGTGAGCATATTATTAATCTGTTCGAACAGAGCAAATATTGTCCTAAGGGCTTTCGAGGGAGAAAAAATAAAACAGCTAAAGAACATGTTTTAGTTTTTTTATGGTACATCATTTTTTAAATCACTTATTTACAAATATATGAAACCGTTTTATTAAATATTACTTGTCGAGAAATATATGTTTTTTAACGCATACAGGTTTGCTGCAAATAAAACAGTAATAAGAAGTGTAGCAGAACGTTTTGACATGCGAATCGCTACAGTGCACCTTATTATCAAAAGAGTTACAAATTTCTTAGTAGATTTGGCTCCAACAATAATCCGATTTCCTGCAAATGTTTACCGTCGTTATCCACATATTCATACAGAATCCCTTAGGCCGTTTTTATTATTTGTCCATTTTCATCGCGACAAATTTTCATATTTGTCTTCTTCTTTCCTGTAAAAATTATCATTTATGATTTTTTGTTACGATCAATTAATATTGTATGTACATTTATATCACACGTGCATGGAAAGTGGCCCATTACGCGCGTTTCACGCGCGTAATAGGCCACTTTCCACGTTCTTGTAATATAAAATAGGGTGTGTAACACGTGCGGATAGAAAATTGGACACGCGTGCGGGTGATCGCACTTCGGCTCGTGCGTCCACCCGCACCCGTGAATTTTCAACTTACCGCACTTGTTACACAAATAACTATTGTTCTTTTTCATAATTAACAGTAATTACTAACATAGTACAAATTTCTTACCTAATCCACTCATTGTTATATTTATTACATTTACTTATTAATACGAACTGAAAAACTTTCGCGAGATCTTGAAGCATGAAGTTCCGCATGTGCTACTAGTGCTAGAGCTTCCGTGAACTGTCAGTAATAGGTTAGGCGACACACCTTCCGCCATGATACTGAGTGCGTTCCTAAAGACATCGAGTTTTAAATCGAACTTGAGATCTGACTCGACCCGACCCTGAGTCGGGTCGAGTCAGCAAATCGAAAACGCTATAACATTGCAGACCCGTTGTCTCGATTATTAAAAATAAGTAGTAACGAGGGGGGAAAAAGTAAGTGCGAGGATGAATTGTTTATCGCGTGGATTGCAAAAGAGAGTGTGCCGAGAGCGATGTCTATCGAAGAAGTAGAAGTGGAATCGCGCGAAGATTCGTGGCTAGGTGAAGTTAGGCAAGCGATTGCGACAGGAAACTAGGAAGCGTTATCCAATACGCGGATGAAAGCAATTAAAGACGAACTTTGTGTATACAATAATGTTGTGTTACGGGGAACAAGAATTGTCGTACCTGAAAAGCTAAAGAAGCGAGTATTATCAATAGCGCATGAAGGACATCCTGGTATTGTTGCAATGAAGGATAGGCTAAGGAGTAAAGTTTGGTGGGCAGGAATCGATAAAAACGCGGCAAACTTTGTAGACATGTGAGAGCTGCCAAATAGTGCAAAAGACAGCCAATGTCTCGCCGTTGAAACCAAACGCGTTGCCGGATGAGTGGCACCCGTTTGACCACGTTGATATTGACCACGGTCCCGATTGACTACGTTGAAATTGACCACGTTGCGATTGACCACGTTACAATTGACCACGTTGTGATTGACCACGGTCCCGATTGACCACTGTCCTTATTGACCACGGTCCCGATTGACCACCGTCCCGATTGACCACCGTCCCGATTGACCACGGTCCCAATTGACCACCGACCCGATTGACCACAGTCCCGATTGACCACAGTCCCGATTGACCACGGTCCCAATTGACCACCGTCCCGATTGACCACCGTCCCGATTGACCACCGTCCCGATTGACCACCGTCCCGATTGATCACCGTCCCGATTGACCACGGTCCCGATTGACCACGGTCCCGATTAACGATTCGTGACGCGCTTTAAAAGTATTTAATTGTTTAAAGCGCGTCATTAATCTATATAGGTTAGTTCGGTACGGTGGTCAATCGGGACGGTGGTCAATCGGGACGGTGGTCAATCGGGACCGTGGTCAATCGGGACGGTGGTCAATCGGGACTGTGGTCAATCGGGACTGTGGTCAATTGGGACGGTGGTCAATCGGGACCGTGGTCAATCTGGACGGTAGTCAATCGGGACCGTGGTCAATCGGGACGGTGGTCAATTGGGACCGTGGTCAATTGGGACCGTGGTCAATTGGGACCGTGGTCAATCAGGACGGTGGTCAATCGGAACCGTGGTCAATCGGAACGGTGGTCAATCGAAACCGTGGTCAATCGGTACCGTGGTCAATCGCAACGTGGTCAATCGCAACGTGGTCAATTGCAACGTGGTCAATATCAACGTGGTCAATCGGGACCGTGGTCAATATTAACGTGGTCAAACAGGACGCTCCCTTGCCGGATAGTTCGTGGGAGTATTTAGCGATGAATCGTCTTGGGCCTTTGCCATCTAGAGATTTCATATTTGTGATCATTGATTATTACAGCAAGTTCTATGAAATAGAGATAATGCAGTCAATTACGTCGGCAGCAATTATTAATAGATTAAAACATATAATCGCGAGGTACGGTTATCCAAGCAGGTTAATATCTAATAACGGAAAACAATTAGTGAGCGAAGAAATGCGTGAATACACGTCTAGGTACGGTATTAAACTTATTCATGTAGCGCCGTACTGGCCCCAAGCGAATAGGGAAGTCGAAAGACAAAATCGCAGTCTTCTTAAACGCATAAAGATTGCACAGCACAAAAGGAAAGACTGGAAACAGAAGATATTAGATTATCTGCTTATGTATCGCTCGTCTCCACAAGCATCGACAGGGGTTTCACCAGCGGAGCTAATGTTCGGTCGAAAGATAAAAACTAAAATGCCAGAATTGCGAGAGATTAGAAATAATCTAGATGAAGCTATTAGAGATAGAGATGCGTGGAAAAAGCTTAAAAGTAAAGAGCGATATGATTTGCGAAACAACGTAAGAGAAAGTGAGTTGAAATTAGGTGATACTGTTCTACTAAAAGCGATAAAGCGGGATAAATTAAGTCCGGAGTATGAAAGCGTTAAGTATGAGGTAGTTGATCGAGCCGGTAACAATTTAACGATTAAAAATGCGGATGGGAGAATGTTTAAACGAAATGTAGCGTATGTCAAGAAGTTTAATCGTGCAGGGCCTAGCGAATCCGACGATGATGTTGAAATAATATCGGAGCAAAAGGTCAAAGTAAAAACCGAATCGGAGTCGCAGGATGATTCTGTTGTTGTAACGAAGTCAGAACCAAGTGCTGATTTTGTTTTTTTGTTTCAGATGGATCGTTTAGGCGGGACAGTGTCCACCGCAAAATGCGTTTTTTTTTTCAAACCTCGATGTGTGCCGGCGGCCATATTTTTTCTTTTCGTCACCATTTCTTAATAAAAAAAATATTTTTATATTGTCAAAACATAAATCCATAATCACACCAAATTTCATTTAATTCCCACAACCCGTTTAGCAGGAATAAAATGTCAAAGTTAAGGCCTGTTTTTCGGCCTTCTAGATGTATGTAACCCTTAAAGGATTATGTGCTAGAGTAGGTTTCAAACAAGGTGCAATTGTATGACTTATTACCAAAGATTTTTATACGTCGTGAGTCATGCAAATAATGTACAACGGTAATATAGTTTGTAAGGTAAACGTTTATTCTGAGAAAAGGAAGGATGTTACGTATGTATAAGCCTTAAATTTATGTGAGCCGATGAGCGTGAGATGGGCGTTGTTAGCGTAACAGAATGTAGCATTAACGCACAGGACAGCAAGCAGTAAAGGTGCTAATAAATATCGAGTATTCAATTACGTGTGGTATTGTTAATGAGTTACCCCGGCTATCCCAAGTATAACAATGCTCACGATGGAACGACGAATCATTTGTTGCTGCCATGTTGCTGAGATTTTGCAGACAACATAACGTACCCACACAACACGCATGTCTTAATGACGTTGTAACGACGTCTTAAAAGAGACGTCTCTATGACTTTGTTAGAAATACGTCTGTATGACGTCTTAGAAAAAACGTCTTTCAGACTTTGTTAGAAATACGTCTGTATGACGTCTTACAAAAGATAGCTTTAAGGCCGGTATTCATAGTCGGATCTTATTTCAAAACCGTCTTAAGTAATGTCTTAAACGGCTCTGTGATTGGTTCATGACATCTTAAGATTGTACTTAAGACGGTCTTAAATATAAAAACCGACTATGAATACCGTCCTAGGACTTTGCTAGAACGGCGTATTTTTGATTGCATCATCCGACCGATAAATGGCTTTTGATGAGATCCGTTTCTCGTAAGAAAAATACGATGAGCGATAGTATATAAGTATACGGCACAATTTGTATCAGTTATATCGTGAAGTCTACTCTCTTATAATAAAAAGTGGCATATATGTATATACTTTTGGATTAGTATAATAGTATATTAATTACTACAAGCACAACGCTAGCTCTTCTTTCATATTTTTCTTAATTATAGCCAGACAACATGCATGTCAATAAAAAAAAGTCTAAAAAACGTCTGAAAATAATGTCTAATCTACGTCCTAATGCATTGTATTAAAGACGTCGTAAATAGTGACATAAGACGTCCCAAAGACGTTTAAACTACGTTTTTCTGAAATCTTTTTAAGACGTCTAGGGATTTTTATGACGTCTTTCAGACGTCTTTATGACGTCATAATGTTATCTGGGTACCTGCATTGCGGACCGTTTACTCTTGAAATTGCGCCAACTGATTGTATTTATAAGCAGTCATGTTGCTGTATTTGTAACGAGTTCGATTTCAATGTCAGCAAATGTACAGCAAATATATAACAAACACATGCAATGCATTCGTTTGCTCAATATGCTCTTTCACGTTTGGTTATCTGTGGACTTTCTCCTCGAACTGGGGATGTTCCCTCGGAAAGAGGATATTTCCATTACTTAAAGGAAAAGATGGGCCATATCCAGGACACGTGGATCCACGTGTATCATCGTTTGAAGTTGAGATCCAAGAAAGTCAAAGCGTTATACGACCGTAAAGATAGGCGATTGAACTACGAACCGGGGCAAAGAGTTTGGTTATTTAATACTCGAAGGGAGCAAGGTAGAGCTCCTAAGCTACAAAGCAATTGGGAGGGACCTTATAAAATTGTCAAAAGAATAAATGATGTAGTCTATTGTATACGAAAATGTAGACGGCATAAAAGTAAGGTCGTTTATTTAGATAGGTTAGCACTTTCCATGAGAGATAGTTTTCTTTAAATTTAGGAACCGACTTTCATCTCTGGAGCCCGGAGGATTTTAGTTATTTAATTAATTTATTTAAGTGAGAGAGAATATACTTTTCCTTCTTGTACCTTTTAAGCTGCGAATGCTGTCGGAAGGAGGGAGCATTAAGGGTTCGCTTCTGCGCGCTGTGGAGGGATGCCGATTGACATCATGAAACAGTTTGAGGAGAAAAGAAGTCTGCCTCTCCTACGGTTTTCGACCGAGGTTTTCCGTGTGACTTTGAGCGAATGCCGAGGCGGGGACTGGGGGAGTCCCATGTGACGTTGAGTCCTCGGGAAGTTATATACCCCCTTCCAGTTCGAAGACTTCGAGAAGAAGATTATCCTCAAGAAGAAGACGTCGACCACAAAGAGAGAGCACAGCTACGGCAAGAGAGAAGAGGGAGACGGAATCTTCGTCGGGTCGTGCAGCTCGGTAACCTGGGCAGCAGCCAAGGGAAGCACGGAGGATCGACGTTGGACCGTGAAACTCTGAAGACCTCCTTGGTTGTATGTGTGTGTGTGTGTGTGTGTGTGTGTGTGTGTGTGTGTGTGTGTGTCGGGACAACAACCTGAGAAGGGAGGGGGCAGTGTTGCGCCCGTGCATCTCCCGTGGCGTCGCTAGATGAAGCGCGATCGTCTTGAAGCGCGAGACTGAAGATCGTGGCCCTTAGCCATAATCTGTGGCCCTTAGCAACCGTTGTTGTTGTTGCCGGAATCTACGAACGGTTCTGACGTGTTCTTTCGCCGTTGCGATAAATTAATATAGTTCTTCGTTACACAAAGAGTTGTCTTTATTCCTGGCTCGGGAGTGCGCGGCGCATTCGAGTGAGCGAGTGTGCGCGAGTGCGAGTATGAGCGCAGCGAACGCGCGACGAGCGTAATAATATTGTATAATTTTACATGGGTTTTCAACTTTCCACCCTAAGAGAGGGTCAATATTGTGCATATGCAGTCGAAAATCCAAAATCTAGCGAAATAACAAAAATTTGAATATTTAAAAAAATTAATAGTTATTTCTGCAAATTGGCACTGGGGCTTTCGACTTTCGACTTCTTTTAGTACGTACTACGTGCCTGCAAAAAGAGATCAAAATTGGAGGGGAGTAGCATACAAAACTCTTTACCACGCAATTTTATGATATATTAATTCTGTTAAGGAGAATTAAAGCTATAATACTACCACTTATTGTTACATTGAATTTACAACATACACTGCGCGTGTACTTGACGCCTTTTTAACCTTTTATAAAAAAGATAATTTTGTACTGATAAATGTATTACACATGGATATAGTAGAGCATGTTCCATTAATTATTTACATCGTAATTTTTTACACCAATAAAAATGACATAAAAGAAGGCAGTGATAACAAGTGCATTAACGTTTTGAAGATATATTTATTTCTTGTTTTTCTTGTTTTTGTTCGTTTTCATATATCATAGTACTACTTACATTACTATAGCCGATTAAAGTCGCAAATTTACATCGTTTAAGCTTCTGCGGATGACAAAACGAAGCAGGATACATATTATCTAATAAGACAGGTCCGAATTTACCTAATTAAACCTTTTCTAAACGCATAAATGGAAATAGTGTAGCTTGCAATGTATTAGGTTGTTATAAAAATTCTATTACATTTTACAGAATATTATTAGCTTAAATTCCTTAGATATTTGAATCTTTCATAAATTCTTTCTTTTTTCAGAAAATAATTAGACATTTAAAGATTTTAAGAATTATAAATTTGTGTAGAACAAAAAAATGAAAAAAGAATTCAAGAAATAAAATATTTACTACAAGGAAAATAATGTCAAAGGATATATAAAATAAATATTTCTACTCTCTTATGTAATATTTTCAACTCTGTTACTTCAATATTTAAGCTCAGTTATTTTAACACCTATTTATCTGATATTACTACAAGTATTAAATGTAAACAAAGAGATATAAAAGGATTCAAAGAATAACATCTGCGTAATTAGGAATTCCTTTTTGCATTTAAATCTTTGTATTTTCTGTGTTTTTGAAAATGCTTTTCAGAAATTTTGTTCAATTTTTATATTCTTGAATCTCCAGATATTTAACGACTTTCATTTTCGCGTTATTACACTATGGCTGCGATTTACTTAACACTGCAAATGCTTTGAAGCAATCTTTTTTTTCTTTCAATGAAGAAAGAAAAAAAACGTTTTAAAGCATTTGTAACATCAAATGGACTGCAGCCTATATTACACCTCTTCTGTTTTTATATCTTCTTTTTCTTTCCAAGCTCCTGCCTACTCGCCACTTCCATCCTTGTTTGATGACGTCAGAAGCGAGAAATCGCCAAAAATTCTTGCGTTATACGTTGAAATAAGAAGATATATCCATAAAACGCAATTGTAATTGATTCAGCACATTTGTAAAATACACCGAATATTTTCCTTTGGCTATAATAATCACTAAATAGCCGTAAAATTAACATGCAATCTACCTTTTTAACCTATCTTCTTTCATTTTTAATTTTACAGCTATAATTTTTATGATTACTTGAACAAAAGGAAAGTACTCGATATATTTTACAAATGTACTGAATCAATTACAATTTCGTTTTAGATATATCTTTTTATTTAAATAATTCCAAATATTTTAAAGTTAAAGCCAATAAGTAATATATATGTATATACATATATGGGTGCCCGCGTATAAGTGGCCACCCCTTTTTATCTCGCAAACTAAAAGAAATAGACCTAACAAATATAATATCAAATTAAATGGTTTTAATTGAACTCTATTGGGAGCATAGTGATTGCTTATAAAAATTATCTATATTAGAGCACGGAACAGTATGCATAACTTTTCACGGTAATGTGAATATTTCGATATAATAAAAGTTGTAGTGTTTTTTCTAAGGAATACAACGATGTATGATATAACAAATTTATCTTATAAATTATACGAGTTTTGTTAAGTCAAAGTTTCGCAAGTGACTATTATCTTTTCTGTTTCAGTCCTGCGGTGTGCGGCTAAGTTTCGACTCATTGACATGTGATACGATGGCTACATTCCGATATTTACTGTCAGCAACTGTCAGTACTGAAAATCTATAGTATACGTAACATAAAATATAGAAAAATATTGATTTTCAGTACTGACAGTAAATATCGGAATGCAGCCGATGTCATCTGGACACGTATTATAATGGAACTTTCGGAATGAATTCCGATCGGAATTATTCCGTTTTCCCTAGAAAACACAATAGAAATCTAGGAAACAACTGAACAATGCCAATTGGAATCAATTCCGAAAGGTCCATAATAGGTGCCCTGATGACAATATCACACTTCAATCGCTAATGCAAGAGTCGGAACTTAGCTACACCGCAGGGCCAAAACTGAAAAAGTAGTAGTAACTCGCGAAACTTTGACTTAACAAAACTCGTATAATTTATAAGATAAATGTGTTATATCACACATCATTGTATTCCTTAGAAAGAACACTACAACTTTTATTATATCGAAATATTCACATTACCGTGAAAAATTATGCATACTACTCCGTTCTCTAACATATACCTTGTTTACGCGGCGACGCTCTGCGTTTACGCGGTCCCTAATTTTCTACCGTTTACGCGTGCGTAGTATTCTGCGATACTTTTTGAGAGTCGTTTACGCAGGCGCGAAGTATAATAATGTCCTACGGTTCGTCGTGAGGTTCCTCTCTACATACGCGGTATTTTTAAAAGACGTAAATGCGATTTAGAGGTTATCAGTTCAAACTTCAAATAATAAGTCAAAATGGATTCGATAAGTAATATTGTGAGTACTATTGCTGTTTTCGCCAAACAACATCAAGAAATATTGACGGCTGAACTCTTGTGCACCCTTGAGAATCAAATTCGTCGTTTACGCGAGGTATTAGCACGGAAAGTATTAGCTATTTTCAGTAACTTGCTTCTATTATCGTAATGTAGTCAATGGCTACTCACCCCCGTTTACGCGGAGTGACTTATCGTAAGTTACGATAATCTGAGTGAATTATCGTAAGTTACTACAGAAGTAACGCTCGCGTAAACAAGGTAATAGATCATTTTTATAAGCAATCACTATGCTCACACTAGAGTTCAATTAAAACCATTTAATTTGATATTATATTTGTTAGGTCAATTTCCCACGGTCTTCTACTCAGGTCTGGAAACTCCAGTGGTGGGGGTGTCTCGCTTAACGTCCTCTTTTTCGGTAGTTCGCTCCGTGTCCGCACTAGTCGTGTCGATCGAAAAGTCTTCTAGAGACCCTGTATTAAGAGCACGCTAAGAGTCTGGCCATACTTAAGCGATTTTGTCAAAATCCTGCGAGAGACGGATATACATTTTCTCAACCTAGCCTCATCTGATACGCTCAAGCACATTACGTTCAATCTTCGTGAACACGTGCGGGAGTATTACACGGGATAAACCAGTTGTGATCAACTTTGCGTGATAATGACCTGACAACTATGGTCAATCGGTGTGCGGTGCCAAAGTGCAAGAAAAACTCGAAGAGTTTGAACCTCAAGCGTTCACTCTTTAAAGTGCCGGTGGACGAGACATTGCGCGATAAGTGGAGAGTTGCGATCCCGGGATTAAAGGCAACGCAATTTGTGTGCGACAGACATTTCGATGCCGGTTGCATTGTGAGGAAGTACGTGAGACACGATGCAAATGGACAGCTCCTCGCTGATGTAAGTAAAATTCTAACATACTCTGTATTTTCGGAGCTGATGAGCAGTCGGGATTTGCAAATACTAATTACATACGTGTTCTGATGCAGATTGCGTATCAAAAACCTCGCTTAACTTCCGATGCAGTTCCGACAATATTCCTCGCGGAAGGTATTCTTTTATTCACCGATTTCATCTAAATATATAGGTCTCAATTTTCCGCTTGAATTAATGCTCCAATTATTATTGTAGGTGAATTTGACAGGTCGATCCTTCGGCAAAATGAAACAGAAAATGAGGCGTCGATGGACCTGGATTCATCACAGCAGGAACAGGAAGTTGCAATTACTAGTTGCGAGATGATAGCGCATGACCCATTGCAACAAGCTTCAAGTATAAAAGATGTCAAAGCTAGTGAGATGATCCTCGACGCAACAATAGAATTGCAACAGCCATGCGTACCAATGCCAAGAGCATTTGCGATGGATGGAACAAGCAAGGACTCCGAAACGCTCTCCAATGTCAAGAAGTCGTCGCCGGCATCAACTGTCCGTAAACTACGAGTTTCGACTGCTTCCAGTGAGTTATTTTAAAAAGTTGTTATTCGTCCGTTTTTCAATATTTTTCAATGTATTCTATTTTTACGGAGTTTTATTGCATACAGATATCAGCGATGAAAAAGGTGTAATTACTTTGCCGCCAACATGGAGCATCAGTCAAGCACCTGTGAAGCTCGGAATAAAAATTATAGTCTATCAAATGAAGACGTTGATGGAAAACGACAAAAACAACTTGGCAGTTGAAAAGTATATTGTCATCGCGGATTGGAGCGAAAATGATTTCAAGCATTTGCAAAACAATTATAGATACTGATATAATGTTTTGTGAACGCTATACGTTGTTCTCGCTGAGATACTCATTTAATATATTATTTCATGGGATATTTCAGGATATCTGTGCAAGCAAGTCCTTCGCCGATTTAAGTCCTGTCCTATTTGCTCCGAGGCTATCCTTAAGCCCGATAAAAATTCCATACCCGAGTCAACGCTGGTAGACCTGCGATCTCGAGGAGGATTAATTCATTCGAACCTCAAATTTTTTAATTTGATTCGTTACGTCAAAGAGTGTTTCGCGAAGCATGCCAAATCGTCCAAAGTCTTCGATCTAACAATCGAGGAGGTTCTCTCTAATTATAATTTTACATTCCCGTGTAAAGATCATGCCTCGGAGATTCTCTCTTATGCACTCTGTTACTATATAAGGTTGAGGATGCGCCAATTTATGTACCAGGAAAATCAAAAACTCAAAAAGAAATTTGTACCTCAAAGGAAATTGTCGAAATTGTCCAATCAATAAAACAAGTTAAAAATTAAAACCATGTCACCTGCGCGTCATTCAAACCATGTCACAATAAGCGATTTTGTCAAAATCCTGCGAGAGAGAAGGATATACATTATCTCAATAATATCGCTGTAATATCGCTATTATTCGCTATCTACCTATTGCTGCAATACTTATAACACTTTTACAGCTGCCAAATGTGCTAGGTTAAGAGAAAATGTATATCCGTTTCTCTCGCAGGATTTTGACAAAATTGCTTATGGCCAGACTCCTATTACAGGGTCTCTAGACGACTTTTCGATCGACACGACTAGTGCGGACACGGAGCGAACTACCGAGAAAGAGGACGTTAAGCGAGACACCCCCACCACCATAAAATGGTGCAAGTTTCCAGACCTGAGTAGAAGACCGTGCTATTTCCTTTAGTTTGCGAGATAACAAGGGGTGGCGACTTATATACGCGGGCACCCATATACATATACATATATAGATATACATATGTATTACTTATCGACCTTAACATTAAAAAATTTGGAATTATTTATAACAAAATTTCCTAATTCGTTTTTTCGCCTTTTTGTACTCTGTACCATATTACAGGGATTATAATCAGGATCACGAGTAGGATCCTCACAATCGCCGATCTTTGCTTATACATATTCATTTAATAACAATCACTACTGTCACAGCTTTGTTTGTATGCACTTAAAAAATTCGAAATAAATAATGTCCCAGATAGCACAGTGACATCAAATGCCGTAATAATGCCGTCTTAGTGACGGAAACTTGACGTGTTGCCGTCACTAACAAGGGAACGGTCGGAAGTGTCCCTCACCGATTTGGATGGGCTTTGGATATGTTGTAGAGCATCAAAAATATTAGACTCCTATTTTTTTTTTGGGCTTATCTCGACGTTTAAGGGTTGAAACAACCCCTTGAAAATAACGGATTTTATAATTTTTAGCGAATATCTTTGAAAATATAAGGCGTATGAAAAAGAGTTTTATACAAAAGGTTTATGGTTTTTTATGCTCTTTACAATGGCGTAATTACATTTTTCAAATATGTCAAATTTTTTAATTTAAACCCCACACCCACCTATTATTTTTGCAAAAAATATAACAATTTTTTCAACGCAAAAATTTAAGAGCAATCAAATGCCAAATATATTTATGTATACTTCTATTATGATACCACCATTCAATTTTTGGGAAGACGAGATGATATGTAGTATAGGCGTCGCGCTGTAGGTAGGTGTTGCGTTATTTCTGTTCAGTTGCGCTGTACGCTTAATAATTTCCATTTGTGCATATTTTCTCATACTACAATATATATTATATTCTACGACATAATATGCGATAAAAGTCCAAGCAGAGGAAAAGATATCACGTCATCCGAAATTCAAATGGCGTGTGCGCAAAAATACGCGTCGAAGTAAATCACAACCAAAGTTCACGCATTTGAATATCATTTGCTCGTGTCATAATTCCGGAAAGCAAGCATTTCAGATCGTAAGTTTGAAGTATAAAGAACTGTGTGTTTTACGCTGTCGTTCTGTGAACATGTAAGCGCATTTTTATTTTTAACTTTTATTGGTTTCTTATGCATTGTTACTTTTTCCTTTGATATTGAATATTTAATATAATTTTTTATTCAGCTCTTACTCAATTCTTTGCCAGTCTTGACAGTGACTATATGATCTTTTTTGCTCATAAAATGTCATGATTGTAAGCACCTACTAAAATTATTTTAGTTAATAAAGTTAATTTTTTTTTGTTTGCTTCAAATTTCAGATTACCTCCTTGTCAGAGTATCAAAATATTTCAATATTTTGTACTGCTGTCTCTCTATTGTCATCACACACGCAAAACGCAGAATTATTATTTAGTTTTGATAAATTAATTAATTTTTAATTCGCATACCTTTTGTAATCAAGAAATAGAGAAGAGAAAGAGACGGTATAAACCTAACATAAAAAACCACTCCATTAATTATAAAGTGCGTATTCATTTATATAATTCGACTGTCGCCCGCTGGTATACAGTCGTTTGTGTTCTAGTTTTTTGTGCTATAGTTTCTATGTGTTAGTGTGTTAGTTTACGCAAAAAATGGGCTCAGATTTGCCAGACGTAGCACAACCTCTCGAACTTGAGGAAGCTGCGGAAGGGGTGTGTGCTGCGCCTGTCTACAATTTTAACTTTCGTGGCCGAGTCGAACGACACGTTCGCCAATTGGAGCGAGAGGACGTAAGACG